>JAMKPZ010002191.1:0-21181 GCA_024699675.1 Amphibolis antarctica
ACAATCCAAGCAAACCACAAACAAGGCACACAGGATTTAACGTGGAAAAACTCCCTCAGAGTGAGGAGATAAAAAACCACGGTCCAACCAAATCCAACCGGCACTAATCTCAATAAGGTTACACAGTTCAGATCAGATCAACCAATACTCAACATGCATCTGTATCATCCATAAACAATGGAGAAAAACATCACAATGCAAACTAAGTAATCACTGCAACACTGACCCACTGATCACTATCGATCAATCCCAAATCAATATATATTTTTGACTGAACTGCCCTGTCGACTGAGGAGTGATGTACCACTGTGCGGAAGAGCACTTCACGCACGCAAACCAATGGTCACCGGACACAGCTGTCTGGGTCACGCACAAACCTTGGCGGAAGAACAGTTTCACGCACGCAAGCCGCTGGTCGCCGGACTGGCGCCGTCTGGGGAAACGAACCTTGGCGACGACCCCTTTGCGGGAAGCCGAACCCGCCGACGACCCTTTCACTCCCAACGCAGGCGGACTGCGCGTAGGTCGTCGATCGCCGGTGCCTCTTCGCGCGGATGTCTCTCCTTCACGCGCAATCGTCGATCGCCGGAGCTTCCACGCGCGGAACGAACCCTCGATCTCGCCCGACGCCCCGACTCGCCGACGCGCGGATTTCTGCCCCTTTCTCGCATCGTCTCCACTCGTCGCACGCGTCGGTTCCTCTCGTCGCACGCGTCGGTTCCTGTTTTTGCACGAAAAACTGACTAAACAAAAAAATGCATTTTGAAATAACATTTTTGGGCCTTAGGGTCAATGGGCTTAGATGGGGGACGGCCCAACACATCTTTCATCCAACGGGTGCCTACAGAACCATTAAACCCTATATATATATATAAATAATTTAAAATTAAGTACCACTAGAAAAGTAATTCTAATGATATCACTATAAAATCAACTTCCGTATCATATTGGTTTGGTGTGAAGTGTACAAGAAAGTCATGTATTCAAATGTATGCGTAGGCTTCGGATACATGTATATATACTGACAAAGTGAGGGAGAAACGAAAAGTACGGCGTTTGACGTATACGTACACATTTTTCACTGGTATAAATTTTGGGTCACCGATTCAAACACGACACCCATCTTGAACAGTAGGTGGGAATCGTGTGAATATGTGGTGAATGGCTGAAACAAATACACCAAGGCAACGTTTAATTTGCACGTCAAAAATTGGTCAGAAATTGTGAAATATTAAGGGAGGTTGGTGTGGGTCGTGGCCTGTGTCTTTTAAAAATTTTATAGAAAAAATAAAAAAAAATTAATTTTTAGGTATTTGTGTATTCTAGAAAATATAAAAAAAATTTAAATATTTTCATTATTATAAGTATAGATTTTTCGTACCATTTTTCACTTATTCGGTTCAAAAACTTTTTGTAATTAACAAAAATTTTATTACGATGTACTCTTCTGATTTCATGCATCTTGCTCAACTCATAATCAATCATCGTTGAACTCGTGATTACGTGAAAAATATAAATTTATGTTTAACATGTTAAAATATAAAATATTTATAAATTTTTTAAAATTAAATTTCTAAGTTTTTACAGTTTTTAAAAGATTTTCTTTTTTCTTTTCAGCAACGCGTACAAACCATTAAAGTGTTCATACGATTAACTACCGACGAAAAAGTAACATGTAAGGTGAGTTTGTATATATATATATATATATATATACATGACAATGATAGGAAAATAAATAACAGAAATTTAATTTTTGAAGTAAAATGATAGAGAACAAATTCACGACAAAAGTGTTTTTAGACGTACGTGATGTGAAACGGTGAAAATTAAAAATTCAGGTGTTTACACAGGTATACAGGAATTCAAACGAATTGAAATTTTAAAAAGTTAATAATTTTAAAATTTAATATGATGAACTTTATAATTTAAATAAATATTATTATTATGCTAAAAAAATACTTTAATAAAAAAGCCTAATGTATTTCTGTAAACTAAAATATTATATATTCTCTTTGTAAACGGCAACGCCCACATAAATAGATACTTTCGTAACATAAACAAAAACTTTTATAAAAAAACTGATTCTCTCTCGTTATTTTTTTTTTCACATTTTTTCCTATATTTTACTATTGTCTTTTAACGTTGATTTTTTTTGTCGGTTTCACCTAACGTTTCTTTCCCGGCATCGACGAACCAATCGAATAAGGAACTCTTTCTAGCTTTAGGTGAGGAAGATGGAGGGCGGGACAGCGAGTAGGTGGGTGCAAGTGAGTTAGGGTTTTGCCACCAAATCTATAATCAAGCGAGCACAAGCAAGCAAGTGCAAGAGTAGTCGAGCATGGATGTAATTTTTGTTGATAGTTTTTAGTGTGATCAAAAGACTTGTTTATGTTTATAAAATCTATGAGAATTGAATTGAAATGAATTTAATTTTCATTAATCACTTATTTGTATCGGTGAAATTGAATTGAATTTATTTCTGTCAGTATTATTCATTCTTTAATTTATGATAGAAATAAAATTCAGACTCAAGAGATATGAATTGTTTAAAATTTAGCCAATTCGATCTTCCTAATTTGACTGCTAGAAATTTTTGTTCCATTTAATTCTAAGAGATATATAAACATATCTACACTGAATTCATTTTCACTTAAAAAATAAATTTCTACTAATTTATTTCTGACTAATTTCACGTAACAATTGTACAGTAAGCTAGAGAGAGGGCAAGCGAATTTCATCTCAATAATAGTATCACTTTTTCACAAAAAAAAATCTCATCAGATATTTTATGCACAATCAATGGAAATTGATTTTTTACTATTTTACCCTTGCCCCGATGCCCTCACCCTCACCATCGAGGGCGAAACAAACTGTGCCCCAGTCGTTGTTGCCTTACGATCTCACCGTCGACAGATTATAATATTAATATTATATAAAAATATTATTATTCTGAATTATATTTTCTTATTTAAAAATATATTACTAGTGTATTTTCGTAATTATTTGTAATAATAAATTTGGAAATATTGAATTTTTTAAGATTGAAGAAATAAATACTAATTTTTGAAAGTATTTAATTTTAGTATAATATTATTATTTATTAAAATTAAAAGATTAACCATCTTAATTTTCAAAATTATTTACTTTGTAGAATTTCAATCCATGTAAATTTCTATAACTACACAAATACCTTAGATTTTCAATTTTATCTATTGTTTTTAGAGTTGTCAATCGTGCCGTGCCAACCCGGTACGACATGATTTTTATGCTGGCATAGCATTATTCGTGTCGTGTCGGCACAACCCACACCACTAATGGGCCAACCTAGGTACGGCTCGTGGCACAAAAAAATACTATTCGTGCTAGTCAATGACACGATTTTGATCGGCAAGATTTTTAAATTAATTTATTATTTAATTAACAAATTACAACATTCTTCCTGGGACCCGGTGTTGTGACCTAGCAGCCGACCTAATTACCCGGTGGCCCGTCTCCCCTGCCTGTCGCACAACCCAGTGACCCGTGCCCCCCCTCTCACGCACACGACCGTTCACCACACCAGCTGCACGACTCGACTATCGGCCCAATCAACCGGCGGCCCGTCTCCCCCGCTAGCCACGCAACCCGTTCACCCGCCTCCCGCGCACATGACCATTCACCCCGCCGGCCTCACGACCTAGTTGCCGGCCCAATGACCCAGCGGCCCATCCCCCCCGCAGGCCACACAACCCATTCACCTCCTACCATGCACGCAACCGTTCACCCCACCGGCCACACGACCCAGTAGCCTGTCCCCCCCCCCATCGGCCACACGACCCAGCGGTCCGTCCCCCCTGCTAGCCCCACTACCAGTTCACCCCCCTCTTGCACATGCGATTGTTCACCCGCCGACCGCACGACCCTTCACCGACCAGCTGCACAACTCGGCTACTGGCCAAATGACTTGGTGGCCCGTCCCCCCCACCAACCACACGACCCATTCACCCCCTCATGTGCACACGATTGTTCACCCCACCGGCAACACCACCCGGCAACCGGTCCCCCCACACCTCTCGCGACCCGACTGCCGACCCAGAAGACACTCTTAGTCATAGTCTTGTGTTGGGTTAGGCCGTGCCTATTTCGTGCTGGAATTCATGCCATGCCAGTACGACAGGAATGACCTGGGGGTCTGGCCCAGGCACGACCCACGGCATGAAATTTTTTTCATGATATGCCGTTGATCGGCACGATCAAACCATGTTGGGCTATGTTGGGCCGTGCAAGCATGGCCCATTGACATCTCTAATTGTTTTCCATATAAGTACCCAAATATCTTTTAGGATCTATTTTTGTACATAGAATTAGATGAAAATGAATTGTCAAGAATCTATTTCTTAGTTAGAATTGAATTCAGTGGAGAAGTAAAATTTCAGTGTTTATGTATATGACAAAATTGGATTGACATAAATTTATTTTTAATTTTTAAAAATAGTAAATGTATTTCAAAGTTTAATTATTTATGGAATAGATTTTTTGGAAGATGTGAAGGCTATGAGATGTCTCATGAGAAGGGGTAGAGTGATTTTGCTCAATTCACAAGATGGAGGTCAGAATTGACTTCTGATCGAACCTACCTTTTAAGGGGTGTTTGTGCATCATGAATTGAGTTGAATTGAATAGGGCAGAATTCAATTCAGCACAATTCTAATGTTTATGCAATTTTAATGATATGAAATTGAATTTTTGAGGATGAATCATATAAATAAGAGGTTGACAAATCAATTCTCAACCCCCTCTTCCTGAATTTGACTGAATCCCTCTTCTCCCCAAAATCAATGCAGGTGCGTGCAACCGCACTCCCCTCATAGCCGACGCTCCCCACACAGCTGCACTCCCCTCTCCTCTCTAAACAGTTGCTACACCTCTCCTCTCTAAACAGTCGCTGCACCTCTCCTCTCTAAATAGTTCCTACACCTCTCCTCTTGAAGTAGCTGCCAATCCTTTTGTTTCATGCACTCCCCATTCAAACACAACCGTAGCTTCGGTGGTGCATTGGAAATTCCGGTGGTGTAGAGGAAGTTCTAGTGGTTCTTGAAAGAAGTTTTGGTGGTTCGGAGTGGAAATTCTGATAGTTCAGAGGAAATTTTGGTGGTGCAGAGTACGTTCTGGTGGTACTTAGAAGAAATTCTGGTGGCGTAGAGGAAGTTTCATTGGTTTAGAGAGGAAATTCTAGTGGTGCATAGGAAATTTCGATGGTACAAAGGAAGTCTTAGTGGTTTGGAGAGGAAATTCCAATGGTGCAGAGGAAGTTCCAATAGTGCTTGGAGGAAATTCCAGTGATCCGAAGAGGAAATTTCGATAGTTTAGAGGAAATTCCAGTGGTGTAGAGGAAGTTTCGATGGTATTTCAAGGAAATTCTGATAATTCGGAAAGAAAATTCTAGTGATATTGGGAGAGAATTCCAGTCCAATACTCACCACTAGGGATGACACTTGGCACTACTAGAGTGTCATTGCCCTTTTATCTTTTATGGAAATTGTATAATGGTAAAAAAAAGTTAAATTTAAATATATATATATATATTTCACATTTTTTAAATTCAATTCTCTTCGATTCTTTTCATGCACAAACACCTATAATTCAATTCTCACGAATTATCTTGGATGCACAAACATCTTAGTAATGAATTCATTTTTCATCAATTTAATTCCAATTGAGAAATGAATTCTCGTCAACTTAATTCTATTTAATTCACCCCACACAAACACCCCCCTTAAATGAATTTCATCTAATTCCGTGAAAGAATTGAATTCTGTTAGAAAGGATCTACATAGGCATTTTAATTTAATTCTCTTCTATTTCATAAATACAAACCGCTTTTAAGTTTTGTTCGTGTCTATGAAATTCAAAGAAATTGAATTAAAATAAATTCAAGTCTAATACAATACTTCTTGTTCGTAGTATGAATCCTAAGGAATCTTTAGTATGAATGTAATTGAAATAAATTATACATACACAAACGAATCCTTAGTATGAATGTATTTATTGTTATTTGTATTTTTTCGGAAAAATCAAATTGTTTGACTAGTTTCAATTGTCGAAACCCCAGTTGCAGGCCGTGGAGGCAACCCGCGTGGGAAAGCGAAGCTGTGGCCGGCGACGGCAACATCGGATGGCCCACCCTCTTTTTATTTTTCTTTCCTTCTCTCTCTCTCTCTCTTCTCACCATGCTATATATCCCAAGGCTAGCTAGCCTTTGCGAACCATGCTGGGTTGTCTCAATTTCCGTGGGAGTTGTGGGGCGGTGATCGAATGCTCGTCTGGTGTGGACTGGCAGACTAGGCAGATCAGCGGATCAGGGAGATCGATCGATCGATCGGCCGGCCGGGGCAGCGATATGGGGAAGGGAAGGGCGCCGTGCTGTGACAAGATTGGATTGAAGAAGGGTTCATGGACGCCTGCGGAGGACATGAGACTCATGGCTTACATCCGCAAGCACGGACATGGCAATTGGCGAGCTCTTCCGAAGAAAGCAGGTTAATTAATTGATTAAGTTGATCAACAACTCGATCTGTATATGCTTTAATATATTTCTCTATGTATTAGTATTGATCGTATACGTTGGTATATATACATGTGTGTGTGTGTGTGTGTGTCTGATATGTACATATATGGGCATGTGCAATTGATCAGGTCTGCTGAGGTGTGGGAAGAGCTGCCGCCTGAGGTGGATCAACTACCTCCGGCCGGACATAAAAAGAGGCAACTTCAAAAAGGAAGAGGAAGACACCATTATAAAGCTGCATCAGCTCCTCGGAAACAAGTAATTAATTGCTTTAATTACATGACCCCATTAGGAAATTAGTAACCAATTAAGCGCAAGTGGTTGGTGATTAGTTAATATATTCCACCGGTAATTAAAGAAATTATTAACATTCCAGGTGGTCGAAGATAGCGTCGAAGCTGCCGGGAAGAACCGACAACGAGATCAAGAACGTGTGGAACACACACCTCAAGAAACGTCTGATCGGCAACCCGGAAGACCCGCCGCCGCCACCGTCGTCGCCCCCGTCGTCCGGCTCGTGCTCTTTTCTCTGTGAGGGCGCCGTTGGGCCAAGCGTCGAACACATTCCAGACGCACGCGACACGAACACGAAACAAGACTACTTAGATGATCAGGGGGAGGAGGAGGACGCAGGCTTCATGGAGAAGATGTCGCTTCTCTCCAACATCCCACTCCAAATGTGGGACGTGCTGGAGGAGGAGGAGCACTACACGCGGTACACGTCGTCCGACGTCGACGGACGGCTGCCGTGGGGCATCATGCAACCGGCCGACCAGCCCCAACCACCGACGACGACGGACGTCGACGAACCGAAACCCACGCCAAGCTCGTCGTTGGCGCCCACGGAGGGGACGCCGACGTCGACGACCATCCCGCCCCAGATGTTGGAAGAGTACGCGCTCGACTCTCAGCTGTTGGTGGGGAGCTCCTCCACCAACGGCGCGGAGGAGTCGGCGATTGTCGGCACATGGATCGAGTACCTGGAAAGGGAACTCGACCTTTGGTGCGCCTCCGACCATCAAAGTGTGCTGATGGATCTGGTGGAACCGCCGGAGATGACCAGCTACGAAGACCCAATCACTAGTTATTTTCAGAGCTCATCCTTTTCGACCTCAACTTCAGCTTTTGTACAGTAAAAGCTAATTGAAGTTATTGTTAATTAGAATTAGAATTATGGTTTATTTAAGGGTTTAGCGATGAATGAGTGATTAAATACTAATCACCAATACGATATAGTGTTTGATCATTTGTTAAATACTTAGTTAACTTTAGTAGTTTATGGTAAATGTCGCTAAAATTTTGTAAATAAATAAGGGTTTAGTTAATACATACTGTTGCAAAATGTCATCTAACAATTAAAATTTTGTTTGTTTACGAAATAATTATTATGTATCTTTATTTTTTATCATATATCATATATCATATATTAAGCCAATCAACTATATTTTTTATTTTTGAAAAGTCAATTAAATCATCACAAAAGTCCTTAAAAGTCATCACAAATGTAATAATGATAAAGTTGAAAGAAATGATGCTTTGTGATGGCTAATAAAACTATCACAATGACCGTTATAGATCAATATATCGTCTATGAATACCATTGTAAACTTGTTTAAGTGAGGTCAAAACATGCAGTTCATCATATCTAATCTACAGGGACATTAGTTGTCGTAAAATGTAAGACTAGAAATTCATAGTCCCACCCTACTGTTTGCACCACTGCAATGGTTTCAACATACGTGGTGGTTCAAGACACATTCACTCCATGGTGAATGTGAGGTTGCAGTCCCACATGATACCTGAGTATCCAATTTTCTTCATTTGCCACAAAATGCAAGTCAAAAACTAACATTTTAGTGAATTCCAACTCATATTTCGTCACTATTTAGTGCTATTGTTCAAACTTCTAAAACTCTATTTCTTTCATTGTATAGATGTTGCATGGGAAATACTTGTTGTAAAAGGCCTCCTTAAACACTTCTCAAGTCGTTGATCCTCTAATCTTGCGCTCTACATACCACCAAATGCCGGTAGGACCCCTTAATATGGGCCAAACTAATATCACATTATGTGCCTCTGAGCATTGAACTACTTGAAATAGACTCTTCACATCAATAATCCATAGATAAGCCTTCAATGGCTTATTTGACATTAATAAAAAAATAGGTAAGTTCAATCATTGAAAACCAGTCAAGACGTCCACATTGCTTTTCACCCTTCCTATCCTCTGTTCCAAACCTTGGACTACAACATCCACAAATCTATCTATTTTTGTGATTCTTTCTCCAATGCATGGCGCAATATTTTACCCAATTGTAACTTTTTTTTCACTTCCTTTGTCATGTCAAAGGGAAAGGGGAAAAAGGAAATGATGTCTATCCCCCAAGAAGAGGAAGTTACAAAGTAGAACTTTGATGGTTAATGATTTAGTAATAAAACAAAGTCTTCATCTTATTTTAGTGAGAAAACAAGGAAAACTAAATTAGGGAGAGAAAATTCGTTGGTTTGCAAAATACTAAGAACTAAGTAAAGAGTTTTAAGTATTTGTAGGAAAGGTGTTAGACACCTTTAGCCAGTTCAAAACAACTTGACCTCTCTATAGTTTCGACAAACAAAAAACCCTATAGGATAGTCCTGTAGTTTCCACTAGATATTTCGAGAAGCAAATTCCAGAATTTGGTAGACCAATCGAAATGACATCAAGAATCAAGATTCCAAATGACCTATAGGGGGATGAGGAAAACCCAAGGCAGAAAAGTGAACAGACTAAATTTGGATATCTCATTCGTTACCTGAATCAAACTTTGAGGTCTACTAGAATTGGGAAATAGCCTGTCCGAGAAATGCTTTACCACTAGTACAAATACAAGAATGTATGCAATATACATAATCATAGAAGAGTAGTAAACATGCTGCAAATTGAAATGTGATTAAGCCTATGCAATGATGCATATATAGGCAAAAATTGAGTGTAAACACAATGATTCATATGTAAACACCTCATTTCTGGTGCAAGGATTCATGTGCTACAAAATTCAATAATGCAATGTAGAATGTAGAAAGTACCAATAAAATGTGAAATATGTAAGGATGCATGCATATTCTAGCTGTGAGCAAGAGACATGAGGCCATCACTATTGATTCTGAAAGCATATTTGGAATCTAGTATAGCCATCTGGGAAAATATCCAAAATCTGCTCGGTGACAAGCCGAACTTTGAATACCTCACTTAAAGAGAGGGGCACAAGGAAACATGTACCACTTTAGAAGTAAGTCAACTAAGTGACAACTAAATACATACGCAAACCTAACTAAACAACGAAGATGCGTAGAAGTCACAAAAGATAAAATGAAAACTCAAGGATGGATGGACAAAGGCAAGGATTCATGCCTAATGTCAGACTCATGACAAGGGTCTATCATGAGCTTCTGGACAAGTAGCCTAACCTACTCAAAAAGTATTGTTTGTACAAGATGTCAGGTCAAATGAGCTAAACTTTTAATAAAGTTGCAAAGCAAAGATTCATGCAAAACAATGAAAAATTAAAGTCCAACAAGAATAATAATGGAAAAGGAAACAATAATCTTTTTTTTAAGGATTCATCAAAGAGGGAATACAAACAAAAGGTAAAGTAAGACCTCCATTCATCTCTCTGTAATGGAGGGAGATCCGTCCCAGCTTGGATGAAGTCGATAGGACCTTAGCTGATAGTATTGCTGGCCATGAATCTTGTTGAGGAGGAGGATGGCTTGGGGAGAGTTTAGCACCACCTCCAATCTAAGAAAAGAATAAAGGAAGGAATAGAAGCTTACCTGTGTATCTTGAGGACATCAAAGAACTTGGAAGCTTGAGAAGAAGACTTCTAAAAGCACTCTTGACGTCCTGTGTGAGTGTTGTTTATTTCTCCTACGAGGGGTAACATAATTTCCCTCATGGTTCAAGTGAACCTAACTCTGATGCCAAAAATTGTCACATTCCTTCACTTTCCACTATTTTTTAAAATAAGAGAAATTCAAAGATTATGTTTATAGCAAATTTTAACAAGAAAGAAATTGACATGCATTTTCAAAATAAAATACATTGTGGGAGGAGACTCTACTTTATTCCTTAGTCGATTGTTCTCACTGACCCTTTTTTGCTTGACTTCCCACAAAAATAACTACTAGTCATCCACATGAGAGTTGCATGCCACTCCATGATTCATTGAGTTAAGACAATTGTTCTCTACATCATTACATTCCAAAACAACAAGTCACACACATATCTCAATAAAAAGAGACTTTCTACAATTTATTTAGCCATCCAAGAGGAAAGTGAGCAACACCTTGAGAAACATGGGGAGACTCTTGGCCCTACATTTCCCTACCACATAGAGTCAACACAATCTATCACGATGGAGTCAAATGCCCCACGCTTCCTGCAAGCAACCAAGGTTGAAGAAAATACGGTTCTTTTGTAAAACACGCAACAAAAGTCTGATCATTTAGGCTTAAAGTAATGGTTCTTTTGTAAAAACGCCGACACGATTCAGATGTGCACTTTAAAACGTACACACTTGACTTAAAAAATCACGTGTTCATCTTAAAACGTCAGTCTTTTAAAACAATTATTCAATTTTTTAACACAAAATGATGAATCTTTAATCAATGGTGAAATTTGGTGACCACATACCTAGCACTGATCTGGCTGCCTAGTAAAAAAAGCAACAACTGGCTCGAAAGTTGGTACACGTACCTAGTAGTCGGTTCCTTGGCTCCCTCTTGGGTTGTAAAACTCGTTATCACCCCTCTCAACCGAGTCTGGGTATCAGGTAAGCAAACGGCAGCCGACCCATAAGCCAACAGTCGGGAGCCGGCTCAAAAGCCGGTACATGTACCCGACTGTTGGCTCCTCGGCTACCTCCCGAGTGGTAAAATTCACTATCATCCCTCTCAACTGGCTTGAAAGCCGGTACTCGCCCCCGACTGCTGGTTCGCCGACTCCCTCACAAGCAGCAAAACTCCTTCATATCCCTCACTCAACTGTTAAATCCATTTATACAGTTTCATGTCTTTTAACATAAATATTCAAAGGATATCTAGAGTTATACTCTTAAAATGCCTAAGTACTATTCTTAAATTCAAAATTGAATTTCACGTGTTTAACTTAAAAATCTCACGTGTCTTGCTAAAACCCCAATCATTTATGCCTAAAGTTAAAGATATTTAGTTAAAACACCGACACTGTTCAAATGTGCACTTTAAAATGTACACACTTGACTTAAAAAATCACGTATTCATCTTAAAACATCGATCTTTTAAAACAATCGTCCAGTCTTTTAACACAAAATGCCGAATCTTACATCGATGGTCAGATTTGGTGACCCCCATACCCAGCACTGATCTGGTTGCCCAGTAAAACACACGGCAGCCGACTCGAAAGTTGTACACGTACCTGGCTATTGGTTCCTTGGCTCCCTCCTACGTAGTAAAACTTGTTATCACCCCTCTCAGTTGAGTCCGGGTTTTAGGTAAGCGTACGACAATTGGCCCACAAACCAATACATGCCCCAAGCTGCTGATTCCCCGACTCCCTCCTGGGCAGAAAAACTTGTTACCACCTCACTCAACCGAGTTTGAATTTCGGGTAAGCACGTGGCTACCAGCCCGTAAGCCGGTACATGCCCCCAGCTACCTGTTCACTGACTCCCTCCTAGGCAGTAAAACTCCTTATCACCCCTCACTCAATTGTTAAATTCATTTATATAATCTCAGGTCTTTGAACATAAATATCTGAACGATATCTAGAGTTATACCCTTAAAACGCTTAAGAACTATTCTTAATTTAAAAAGTGAATTTCACGTATTTAATTTAAAAATCTCACGTGACTTGCTAAAACACCAATCATTTATGCTTAAAGTTATGGTTTTTAGTTAAAACACTGACATTGTTCACACGTGCACTTTAAAACACCCATAACCAGCCGTTCTTTTAATAAAATTGTTCGATCTTTAAACACAAAACGTTGATTATTTCATCGACGATGAAATTTGGTGACCCCCACACCCAACTCTGCTCTTATTGCCGGGTAACACATGCGGCAACCAGCTCGAAAGCCGGAACACATACCCAGCTACCGATTCCCCAGCTCCCTCCCAAGCAATAAAACTCATTATCACCCCCTCTCAGCCAGCTCAGAAGCCATTACACGCCATCGACTGCTGGTTCGCAGACTCCCACCCAGGTGGTAAAACTCCTTCTCATCCCTCACTTAATTGTTAAATCCATTTATATAGTCTCAAGTCTTTTAGCATACATATTCGAAAGATATCCAGAGCTATACCCTTAAAATGCCTAAGCACTATTCTTAACTTGACAATTGAATTTCACGTATTTAACTTAAAAATCTCACGTGCCTTTAAGCTTAAAGTTATGGTTATTTAGTTAAAATGTCAACATTGTACACACGTGCACTTTAAAACATATACATTTGACTTAAAAAATCATGTATTCATCATAAAACGCAAGTCTCTCAATACAATCGTCTGGTCTTTTAACACAAAACGTCGAATCTTTCATTGACGGTGAAATTTTGGTGACCCCCATATCCGGCACTGATCTGGCTGCCGGGTAACATACGCGGCAGCCGGCTCGGAAGCCAGTACACGTACCTAGCTGTTGGTTTCCTGGCTCCCTCCTAGGTGGTAAAACTTACTATCAACCCACTCAAATAGCTCGAAAGCCAGTACACGCCCCCAACTGCCGGTTTGCAGACTCCCTCCTAGGCAGTAAAACTTTTTCACATCCCTCACTCAACTGTTAAATCCATTTATATAGTCTCAAGTCTTTTAACATAAATATTCAAAGAATATCCAGAGTTATACCCTTAAAACGCCTAAGTACTATTCTTAACTTAAAAATTGAATTTCATGTGTTTAACTTAAAAATCTCACATGCCTTGCTAAAACCCCGATCATTTATGCGTAAAATTACGATTCTCTTGTTAAAACACTGATACTGTTCACACGTGCACTTTAAAACATATACGCTTGACTTAAAAAATCACGTGTTCATCATAAAACGTTGGTCTTTTAATACAATTGTCTATTCTCTTAACACAATATGTCGAATCTTTCATCGACGGTGAAATTTGGTGACCCCCATGCCTAGAATTAATTTGGCTGCCGAGTAACACACGCGACAGTTAGCTGAAAAGTCGGTACACGTACCCAACTACAAGTACCCTAGCTCCCTCCTGTGCGGTAAAACTCGTTATCACACCTCTCAGTCGACTTGAAAGCTGGTACAAGTACCCAACTACTGGTTCGTAGATTCCCTCTCAAGCAGTATAACTTCTTCTCATCCCTCACTCAACTGTTTGTACCCTCTCTTTCATCCGGCTATAACTTGGAAGCCCATGGGTTTCCGCCGGCCCCGCCGGAAGATGGACCAAGGTATAGAGAATTGAAAGGTGTTTGTGTGAGTGCATCACCACGTGTGGTTGATGGCTAGTTGAACGGAGTCGCCACCTTATTTTTAGGTAGAAAACAAGGAAAATCAGATGAGGAAGTGTCCTTCCACCATCGAAACGATAAAACTACTAGAGTGACGTAAAATTGCGTGACGATATACAAAATGTGAGAGAACTGGATACGAGGCTCAGGGTACTATTGGGGAAGGTGTTAGGCACCTCCAGACAGTTCAGGCAATCCCGGCCTCTCTCCAGCTCTAAAATGGAAAACTACGATAGTTAGTCTGGCCACACATGACCTTATCTTGAAAAACTTTCCGGGGCCGCTGGACAGCTAGTTGGATATACTGGCTGCCGCGTCATATGCCCATACTAGAGATGAGAACTTGCATTATTACTTGGCTGGGGCCGGCAAGGATGCATGCTGGAGACAACATCCCGGAAATCTTTTCGGGGCATCGGGAATGTAGACTTACATTTCCCGGAGATCAGGTACCGGCTACCGGTTTTTATATAGGTTCGCCGGAGGCAGGCCGGCTGATTCTCCGAACCATCTGTGCAAAGACGGGTTTTCGGGGAACCAACGGCTGGTTATTTGTACCGGCTTGTCGACGCAAGCTGGTTGGTTCCTCGAACCATTTGTGTAAAGATGGGTTTTCGGGGAACCGATGGGTGGTTGTTTGTACTTGCTTGCCACCGACAAGCCGGTTGTCTCCCCGAATCATCCGTGCAAATGTCCTCTGTTAAAGCATGGGGTTTTAACGGAAGGCTTGTATTTCCCAGAAAACTAGAATCGTCGGGTTGTGCTTCTTCGTACACCCGAACGACCACTGTCGGCTTCCTTGCTGGCGGTGACATCCCGAAAATCTTTCTGGGCATTGGGAGGGTACACTTACGCCTCCCGGAAAAAAAATGGGAACCATCTGGTTATACGTGTTCGTACACCCGAACGGCCACCACCGGCTTCCTTGCCGGCGGCATCATCCCCGAAAATCTTTCTGGGGCATTGGGAGGGTACACTTACGCCTCCCGGAAAAGAAACGGGAACCATCGGGTTGTACGTGTTCGTACACCCGAACGGCCACCACTAGCTTCCTTGCCGGCGGCGTCATCCCGAAAATCTTTCCAGGGCATTGGGCAGGTAGACTTACGCCTCCCGAAAAAGAAACGGGAACCGTCGGGTTGTACATGTTCGTACACCCGAACGGCCACCACCGGCTTCCTTGCCGGTGGCATCATCCTGGAAATCTTTTCGGGGCATCAGGAGGGTAAACTTACGCCTCTCGGAAAAGAAACGGGCACCGTCGGGTTGTCCGTGTTCGTACACACGAACGGCCACCGCCGGCTTCCTTGCCGACGGAATCATCCTTGAAATCTTTACGGGGCATCGAGAGGGTACACTTACGCCTCCCGGAAAAGAAACGGGAATCGTCAGATTGTACATGTTCATACACCCGAACGGCCACCGCCGGCTTCCTTGTCGACGGCTTCATGCCGGAAATCTTTTAGGGGCATTGGGAGGGTAAACTTACACCTCCCGGAATAGAAACAGGCACCATCGGGTTGTACGTGTTTGTACACCCAAATGGCCACCGCCATCTTCCTTACCGGTGGCGACATCGTTGAAATCTTTTCGGGGCATCGGGAGGGTAGACTTACGCCTCTCAGACAAGACATGCGAAGATCGGGTGGAAATGCATAAAAACTTTTTGGGAAACTCAGATTTTCCACATGAAAGGGCCCGATGAAATGGTTGTGACCGAAACAAACCTAACCGTGCCGGGTGGATTCACCCGGTCGGGAGGGAGGCCACCGGTACCTTCGGACGTATTTCCGAAGGAATTATACCCGGGACTGTCCTCCAACCATTCCCTTGCATGGGAAAGGTGTTACATGGTCGGGGCTCGAGAAAACATCGTAAAGGCGTACGTAAAAACGGTGAGGGAGGAGGAAGGGCTTACCTACAGAGGGTCGTTGGCAGTGTTCGGAAGTCTTCGCTCCGGTGTGGCGAACAGGTGTCGGGACCACGAGCGTCTCCCTTCCTTCAGAACCTCCAACCGACGTCTTCTCCGAGTGGCAGAAGTGAGCGTCACCAGTGTCCGAACGAAGGTTTCTCCAAGGGGTGAAAAGCTTAGGCTTTTGGGGAGGGAGGCCGCTTCTTGTATAATGGGTCGCCTTCCTTATTCTAGGTGCCCGAAGTTGGAAGCTTGCGTGAGTTTTGGTGCGATTACGCGATCTGCGTAATGGATTGATTTGAGAGATTTAAGTAGTCAAATCCCGTCATATCCCGTCATATCCCCCTAATTGATTCGGCTTGCCTTTCTAGGTGGTTACCCGGTAGCCAGTACGTGGCAGATGGAAGACGACTGTTCCCCCGAACATTTGCGCCAATGGGGATTTTGAGGTCCGGTTGCCGCTTCCTCAGACCGGTTTGCTAGCGGCTAGTCAGGTAATTCCCCCAACCTTTTGTGCAAGTTGGGATTTTTGGGGACCGGTTGCCGCTTCCTTGAAGCGGCTAGCCAGGTGATTGCCTCAACCTTTTGTGCAAGTTTGGGTTTTTTGGGATCGGTTGCCGCTTCCTTGAAGCGGCTTGTCGACGGCTAGCCGGGTAATTCCCGCAACCTTTTGTGCAACAGAGGCTAGCCGGGTGATTCCCCCAATCTTTTGTGCAAGTTGGGGTTTTTGGGGACCGGTTGCTACTTCCTTGAAGCGGCTTGCGAACGGCTCGCCGGGTAATTCCTCCTTTAAATTTCGCTTAAGCATGGGGTCAACACTATTAAATCCATTTATATAGTCTAAGGTCTTTTAACATAAATATTTGAAGAATATCGGGAGTTATACCTTTCAAATGCCTAAGTACAATTCTTAACTTAAAAATTGAATTTCATGTGTTTAACTTAAAAATCTCACGTGCCTTGCTAAAACCCAGATCATTTATGCGTAAAATTATGGTTCTTTTGTTAAAACACCAACACTATTCACACATGCACTTTAAAACGTACACATTTCACTTAAAAAATCACGTGTTCATCTTAAAACATCGATCTTTTAATACAATCGTCTGGTCTTTTAACACAAAATGCCGAATCTTTCATCGACGGTGAAATTTGGTGACCCCCATACCCAACACTGATTTGGCTGCCAAGTAACGCACGCAACAACTGGCTCGAAAGCTGGTACACGTACCCAACTACCGGTTCCCTAGCTCCCTCCTGGGTAGTAAAACTCGTTATCACCCCTCTCATCCGGTTTGAAAGTCGATACACGCACCCGACTGGCAATTTTCTGACTCCCTCCCAAGCGAGAAAACTCATTCTCATCCCTCACTCAACTATTCAATCTATTTATATAGTCTCAAGTCTTTTAACATAAATATTCGAAGAATATCCAAAGTTATATCCTTAAAACGCCTAACTACTATTCTTAACTTAAAAATTGAATTTTATGTGTTTAACTTAAAAATCCCACATGCCTTGCTAAAACACCAATCATTTACACTTAAGTTATGGTTCTTTTGCTAAAACACTGATACTGTTCACACGCGCACTTTAAAACATTAACATTTGACATAAAAAATCTTGTGTTCGTCTTAAAACACCGGTCTTTTAATACAATCATCCAGTCTTTAAACACAAAATGCCAAATCTTTCATCGACGATGAAATTTGGTGACCCCATACCCAGCACTGATCTAGCTGCTGGGTAACACACGCAGCAGTCGACTCGAAAGTCGGTACATGTAGCCAGTTGCTGGTTCCTCGTCTCCCTCCCAAGCGATAAAACTCGTTCTCATCCCTCACTCAACTATTCAATCCATTTATGTAGTCTCAAGTATTTTAACATAAATATTCGAAGGATATCCTGAGTTATACCGTTAAAATGCCTAAGTACTATTCTTAACTTAAAAATTGAATTTCATGTGTTTAACTTAAAAATCTCACATGCCTTGCTAAAACCCCGATCATTTATGCATTGAATTACTGTTCTTTTGTTAAAACACTGATACTTTTCACACGTGCACTTTAAAACATATACACTTGACTTAAAAAATCACATGTAAATCTTAAAACGTCGGTCTTTTAGTACAATTGTTCGGTCTTTTAGCACAAAACGTCGAATCTTTCATCGACGGTGAAATTTGGTGACCCCCATATCCAACATTGATCTAGCTGCCAGGTAACACACGCGGCAGCCGGTTCGAAAGCCTCTACACATACCCGACTGTCGGTTACCCGACTGTCGGTTCCCCGACTCCCTCCCAGGTGATAAAACTCATTATCACCCCTCTCAGCAAGCTCGAAAGCCGATACATGCCCCCTGCTGCCAGTTCATTGACTCACTCCTAGGCGGTAAACTCCTTCTCATCCCTCACTCAACTGTTAAATCCACTTATATAGTCTCAATTCTTTTAATATAAATATTCGAAGAATATTCAGAGTTATACCCTTAAAACACTTAAGTACTATTCTTAACTTAAAATTTGAATTTCATGTGTTTAACTTAAAAATCTATTGTACCTTGCTAAAACACCGATCATTTATGCTTAAAGTTATGCTTCTTTTGTTAAAACGCCAACACTGTTCACACATGCATTTTAAAACATACACACTTGACTTAAAAAATCACGTGTTCATCTTAAAGTGCTAATCTTTTAACAAAAAATGCTGAATCTTTCATTGAGGGTGAAATTTGGTAATCCCCATACCCAGCACTAATCTAATTGCCTCATAAAACATGTGGCAGCCAGCTCGAAATCTAATACACATACCTGGCTGCCGGTTCCCTGGCTCCCTCCTGGGTAGTAAAACTCATTTGGTAACCCCCATACCCAGCACTAATCTAATTCACTCATAAAACATGTGGCAGCTAGCTCAAAAACTGATACATGTACCTGGTTCCCTAGCTCGCTACTGGGTAGTAAAACTCATTATCACCCATCTTAGCTAAGTCTCAGTTTCGGGTAAGCACATGGTAACCGACCCACAAGCCGGTACATGCCCTGAGCTGCCAGTTTCCCAACTCCCTTCCAGGCGATAAAACTTATTATCACCCCACTCAACCGAGTCTAGGTTTCGGGTAAGCACATGGTAGCCGACCTGTACGCCAATTCACTCCCCCGACTACTAGTTCACTGACTCCCTCCTACGCAATAAAACTCCTTATCACCCCTCACTCAACCGTTAAATCCATTTATATAATCTCAGGTCTTTAAACATAAATATCTGAAGGACATCAAGAGTTATACCCTTAAAACACCTAAGTACTATTCTTAATTTAAAAATTGAATTTCACGTGTGTAACTTAGAAATCTTACGTGCCTTGCTAAAAAATGGATCATTTATGCTTAAAGTTACGGTTCTTTAGTTAAAACGCCTTCAAATGTGCACTTTAAAACGTACACGCTTGACTTAAAAAATCACGTGTTCATCTTAAAATGCCGGTCTTTTAATACAAAACGTCGAATCTTTCATCAATAGTGAAATTTGGTGACCCCCATACCTAGCACTGATTTGGCTGCCAGGTGACACACACGGAAACCAGCTCGAAAGCCTGTACACGTACCCGGCTGCCGGTTCCCTACCTCCCTCCCGAGATGTAAAACTCATTATCACCCATCTCAGCCAGCTCGAAAGCCGATACACAACTCTGGCTGTTGGTTCACTGACTCCCTCCCAGATGGTAAAACTCCTCATCCCTCACTCAACTATTAAATCCATTTATATAGTCTCAATTCTTTTAACAGAAATATTCGAAGGATATCTAGAGTTATACCCGTAAAATGCCTAAGTACTATTCTTAACTTAAAAATTGAATTTCACGTGTTTAACTTAAAAGTCTCATGTGCCTTACTAAAACACCGATCATTTATACTTAAAGTTATGGTTCTTTAGGTAAAACGCCAACACTGTTCACACATGCACTTTAAAACGAACACACTTGACTTAAAAAATCACATGTTAATCTTAAAACGCCAATCTTTTAATACAATCATCCGGTCTTTTAACAAAAAATGTTGAATCTTTCATTGACGGTGAAAGTTGGTGACCCCCATACCCAACATTGATCTAGCTACCGGGTAAAACATGCGACAGTCAGCTCGAAAGCTGGTACACGTACCCGGCTACCGGTTCCCTAGCTCCCTCTTGGGCGGTAAAACTCATTATCACCCCTCTCAGCCAAGTTTGGGTTTCGCGTAAGCACATGACAGCTGGCCCACAAGCCGGTACATGCCCTCAGCTGCCGATTCCCCGGCTCCCTCCCAGGCAGTAAAACTTGTTGTCACCCCACTCAACCGAGTCTGGGTTTTGGGTAAGCACCCGGCTGCCAGCCTATAAGTCAGTACACGCCCCCGGCTGTCGATTAACTGACTCCCTCCTAGGCAGTAAAACTCCTTAACACCCCTCACTCAATCGTTAAATCCATTTATATAGTCTCAGGTCTTTGAACATAAATATCTGAAGGATATCCAGAGTTATACCCTTAAAACGCCTAAGAACTATTCTTAACTTAAAAATTGAATTTCACGTGTTTAACTTAAAAATCTCACGTGTCTTGCTAAAACACCGATCATTTATGCTTAAAGTTATGGTTCTTTAGTTAAAACAGTGACACTGTTCACACCTGCACTTTAAAATGCACACGCTTGACTTAAAAAATCATGTGTTCATCTTAAAATGCTGATCTTTTAATACAATTATCCGGTCTTTTTCGCAAAACGCCGAATCTTTCATCACGTGTGAACTTAAACTTTCACGTGATGAAAGATTGTAGGATATAGCTTATGAACTTAAACTTAAACACCAGTTTTTCAAGTTCGTGCCACATATGCTTGTAAAATTTAAGGATATAACTTAGTTAAATTTTAATCATAATTTGATGATAATTTAAAAGTCATAATTATATTTACTAATTATCTATTTAGTTATTAATTGAATATAGTTGGAAATATTGAACTTAATGCTAAATTATTTAACACAACAAGTAATCAAAATCTTTTTAAATTAAAAATTAATTAATTAAAAATCAAATCCACCCTAATATTTTCATTAAGGATTTTACAAATTATAAGAATATTTCACAAATAAATTGAAGATAGATTTAATAATTTAATCAATTAATTAAAAATATAGAATACAAAACCACACAAATGTTTTATCACTTCATCAAAAATTTAAGTCATTGAT
>JAMKPZ010002192.1:0-38736 GCA_024699675.1 Amphibolis antarctica
CAACACAAGAATACTTTCGAAATTAATTCAAACTCAAACATTTACCTCACAAATGCATTTCAATATTTGAAACCATTCTTGGAATAAAATCTGCATTAGTCACTCAACTTATAAGCTAACATTCCTATCAACTCCAAGTATGAATAATTTTGGAACAGGGGATCTGTATTGGAAAAATTCTAACTTGCAATCCAAAGTTCAAAAAAATATGAAAGAAAATGCATTGGAAAGCTTGTGTAGTTCTTTCTTAAGGAAAAATACATTAACTAATGTTCACGATTTTAAGTTAGAGCAGATTTTTAAACTTCATGAACATGTATGACTAGAAATTAATCTATATTCTACAAGTATACCTTTGAAAATTCATAACTTTCTAACCTTACATCACAAAAATGCAAATAAGGATGCATATGAAAGGTCATAAAACATGTTAACAAAGAAAAACACACAACTAAGCTTTTAATGCCTAGGTTAACTAGTAGTGGAGGAGCTTTGTTCTTATGAGTGACGAGCCACATCTCCAAGTGGCAAACACTATCATCAACACAATTCTTTTCTTAAGTAACACATGAAAATTAGGATGCACAAGAACTCTCATTGGTAGCTTGAGTTTATATGAAACTATACCACCCTTATGTATGACTTGGAATGGCCCATTGTATCAGGTGGCTAACTTCTAGTATGAGTGTGCATTTAAAATTACAAAGATATGTCTGTAATCTTAGATAACTCAAATTTTAACGACTAACTGTTGACCTAATTACCTAACCAAAGGAGATCAAGGGTTTTGAAGCCATTACCTACATATTTGCTGATTCAACATGGGTTCAAGTGCAGGAATTGATTTCTGAATTGCACTCATGTTTAAACTTCAAAAATACATAGGTATTAATCCACTAATTAGAAGAATACATATAATGGTGCATATCAAAGACTTGTGTATGATTAATTAATATATAGCATACTCTACTATGTTTTATATTACAATTATATTTGTCGCTATATCTACTTAAAAACCTATGGTTGAAATTTAACAAAAAATAGTGAATTTTATGACATTCAGATTAAAGAATGACATAAAAAATTCATACCATTACGTATGACTTTCCTTGTATTTATAAAGATCAACAAATAGGTAACTAAAAAATTATCTAATATTGCTGCTACAAAATTGGACCCTAATTATTGAAACACTTTATGCCTTTATTTTTATTGCAGAGAAAGATGAACAAGCAAAAAACAAAAAACCAAAAAAAGCATCTATATCATACATAGAAATAAAGAAAAATAAAGTTACAAGCTAAATCTATTTGATACGTGATAAAGGCCACTTGAATATTGAATGCTTATTACATGATTAGGCACAACAAATTATATAACACAAGGAAATGTATGATTGAAGCCACATGTATACTCTAGTATAACACCTGTATGATTGAAGTCACATGAAACTCGTAATACTCTGCAATCTCTACCAAAGTCCACCATCACTAGCTGAGAGCAGTCCAAATCACTGCCATGTCCTTGCAAAATTATACGTATTACCATAAGATAACCAAAATTAACAATGATATATAACAGTGTTCTTAAACATGGGAGCCTTCACATTAATTAAGTGGTGGTAGCACATCAATATTTCTTTTGATGCTAGCTAAAATAATTCAAGCACAAAATATCATGAATTCATGTGTTCTCATACATATCATGTTATAGATAAAGATTTTCCAAACTCGGGACATTAAATGCTAAGTTTAAATGATAATATTAAGCAAATGAAAAATCATGGGACAGTTAAATAGCATGCATTCAATATCAGACCATAAAATAAATAAATAAATAAATCAGAACATAACAATCACAAGAAAAATATGAGAATCCAGTCATAGATAGAATGAAAATGTATCTTTATATGATTTTCTCTCATGTAACTTGCTTTCACAGTTTAAC
The DNA here is from genome assembly GCA_024699675.1 of Amphibolis antarctica. Classification (NCBI taxonomy): domain Eukaryota; kingdom Viridiplantae; phylum Streptophyta; class Magnoliopsida; order Alismatales; family Cymodoceaceae; genus Amphibolis; species Amphibolis antarctica. The sequence continues at coordinate 1,948 of JAMKPZ010002192.1, forward strand.
ATAAGAGATCTTATTATAGACTTGTTTAAAAGCTTTAGTTAAGTACTAAATGAAAAAACTAATCTAACCATCACTTTCTATAGAAGAGATTTCATTATAAACGAGGGCAAAAATATCAATTTTTTAAAATTTGGACTAGATCGGAAAAGAATTCAACAAGTATTATGTAGGATGAAACCAACAAAGGAAATTTATAATGGAAGAATTCATATAATGGAACAAAGGGAAATTCTCAAATCACGTTCTTACAACAGTTCTACAGTAAAAATCAAAAACTTCTTCAACTTCAAAAATCCATAACTATTTGAAGAAAAATCGGAATTTTAATCTTAAATATGCATTGGAAAATTGATTCACCATACGTTCCAAGGAAAATGCTTGCAAAATAAGATCAAATCTTCTGTAGCTCCATATTTCACAGAAGTTCAGTCATATATACATTGGCTACACAGATCAATATTTCAATTCCAATAAATTTTTTTTTACCACCACCAGTTAGGTATACTTTCAGCTCATGTGGTGACTATTTAAAAAAAAAAAACAAGAAAAAAAGAAAGGAAAACGTAATAAATGCATGCAAGGCACTTAACAGAAAATCAATGCACTCAACTACTCATTTAGCCTTTGCAGATTTCAGCATGTTTTTCAACTTCGAAAAGTCATATCAAAAAAAATACATGCTCAATTTTTGCTCAAAAAGACTCGTTTGAAAGATTGAAGCCAATCTAAGACCTTAGTGAAGAATGACTCCATTGCTAGGTTAGTACTAGCCACATTATCATTCCCCGAAAAAAATACATGAAAAAAACTAAAAACCTACAAAAAAAAGAGAAGCATCTCTCAAATCTGTACTTACAATGAAGAAAAGAAGCGAGGTTGGAGAGAGGAGAAGAAGACGGCAAGACGGTAGAAGGACGTCACATAGAGAGGGTGGTGACACGACAGCATGACGCACAGAAAGGGTAGTGAGACGACGACAAGCACGATGCGCGGAGAGGGCGACGAAACGGGCGGCAAGCACAATGTGTGAAGAGGGCAATGAGATGGCAGGGAAATTTTTTGCAGAAAAGGTGGTTGTGTGGGGGAAGAAAGGGAAGACACAGGTTTTATCTTGCCAAAGACATTTGCGATGGCTTTTAAAAGTCGTCGCAAATAATAGTCATTTGTGACGGCTAATATATTTTAGTCGTCATAAAAAATTTCTTTCATCTTATTAAAGTTTCTTGTGACGTTTTTTTGTGACGGTCTTTAAAAGTCGCCGTAAATGATTATATTTGTGACGGCCAAAATAATATGGCCGTCACAAATAGTTAATTTTCCTATAGTGAAGGTCTCCCATCCTGGAGGGCGCACATCAAAACCATGCAAACATTTTTTCGTCACCCATTAGTCCTGTGCTTGTTCCTTCATCATGAAAGGGGTGAAACACACCATTTCTGTCTCTATACAAGGGAGTACCTAAAATACTTCTTTGATTGCATACATCCACCTATATGTGTCCATCAGGTCTTGGGATTCTTTGGTGAAACTGGGTAGGCTCAACTTCATGAACTCCCTAATGTCCATCCTCTCTTGTCGTGTCTCGAACTCTTTGCAGACACCCATGTGTCGAACCAACTTTTCCAACACCCGAGTCACTCTAGGGGAGTCCTTGCCTGACTCCTCCCCTAGTGGGCTTCATCTCAGATTAGATGACCCCTCTTGCTCCTTTTCCATCCTGTAGCATAACAACAAAATTCTATTAGCCAACCTAACTCTGATATCAAAAATATTGTCATACCCAATCAGCAAAACGTCGATAAACAATATTTAAATTTCCAACCTTAACATGGAAATTTGTTTTAATCATCGAAAAATTTTAAAAAAAAATCACCAAAGGATCCAACATGGGTGAAAATCACACCCTGTTAAAAAACCAACTAACCCTCCACCCTTCCTTCATATGAGAGGTAATTTTAATAATTTCCATGGCAACTCCACTGAGGGTTGAAGCACCGGATTTCCATTCCGACTGCATCTCTACCTAATGGAGTCATCATACCATTAATAAAAGAAATAATAGCATCACATGGAAACCAACATAATCATGAAGAGAAAACAAATACAAGGCAATTCATATTTGTTAAAACAACATATTCAAGATCATAAGAAGAGTGTGGGAAAAAGGTCGATACAACAAAAAAAAGGTGTGGCTACCACTACCATTGCATACTAGAGTGGGACATACATTAAACCCTTAGTCATTTACATACATTGCCATAATATGTTTGCATAACCATTGATAAAAACATCAACAAAAGTTACAACACTTCATCTGCAGCCTCTCAAAAGTTCAAGCATGTTTCACTAACCAAAAAGTACTTCAAGGTAGGCCTAGAACACTAGGAAGCATGATGGCTAACATCCTTATTAAGTTTAGTATCTACATTAAATGGTTAAGCAAGACCTCATGAGAAAAACTTAGTTAGTCCTAGCAGTTTAAGAGAAAAATATCTTCTACAAGCAACATAATTTCAAATAGTGCATAACATCAAGCAAACAAGCAAGACCAAAAAAATAGTAGGAGGTTCTCAATGAGATCCATTCATTGAGTTCCTCTTCCCCTTCCCCCTTCACTCTGTGTAGTGGGATTTACTCCTACTTTGACACTCCTTCCTCTTGCCAAAATCCCCTTCGGTGGATGACACCATGCGCCACTGTCGCTAGCCACACCTCACACCTGTCTTTCGTGTTCAGACACAGAAATGTGAGGCGTTGACTCCCCAGACAAGCTACCCACACGGTGGCTGCTGGGAACGACGTCTCACCTTGGTCGTGAGTGGCTCCAGCTTGGTGTCCATGAAGGAAGAAGAAATCCTCTGATTCATGGTTCCAGTAGAATCAACAAGAAAAACAAAACTTGCTTAAGGACCTACCTGAGAAATGCGATGGTGAGACTCCTCCAAATATGGCCTCTCTCCAACCTGTATGCACAAAATCTTGGGCATTTTATTTTGTGGTGTTTCGACCGCCCGTAACCTGTGTGTATGTTTTATTTCACAAAATGAGTAATTTTTTAGTAAAGTATAATTATGCTTGTAAATTTAAGTTTTGTTCATATTTATTTAATTCTTTTAATTAAAATTTAAAATATAATAAAAAATATAAAAATATTGATATGATTAGATAACATAACTATGAAAAGCGGTTGAAAAACTCATGAATGCTACCGTAATTATAAGTACGGGAAGAGCAGATTCGTGGAAAATGGTAGACTTTGAATTTTCTGTTTCCTTTTTAATCGTACCAAATGAATGTATTCATAAAACTGATTGAACATCACCTACGACATATATTTTTAATATAATTTTATTATAAAATTTTAAATTTAAGACTATGAATTTAATAAAAAAATTTAATTATTAAAATATCATTTTCATCTACACTGTACCTTACCGTAGATGTTCTCTTGTAAAAAGGTTTATGCCTATTTATTTAAGCATTTTTATTATACATTTTCGTTTTTTACTTTACAATAATAATATTTATCAAATAATTTTAATATTTTATATTAAAAAATATATCAAATATTTAAATTATAAGTTGTATAATTTTTTTTTTAAAATATAAATCTTATTTCACTTTAACTTACCACAGAGCTGAGAGAGTTGGCAAATTGAGGGAACGTGGGCACGTGTGCTGCGCGCAGAAAAGAACGTCAAAGACGGAAGAATATCCCCAAAACCCATTCATCTGATTCTTCGGCGAAGTTGACATTCTTGTCACCTTATCATCAATATCCATGGCCGTGGCGGCCTACCCCACACCGTGGCCACATGCTGAGGAAGAGGCGTCGTGGGCGACAAGTCAATCGCCGCCGATGTGGTGGGTGGAAAGATTCTAGATTTTGTTGGGTCCAAATCATACATCTGCATCGGCGGTTTTTGGTTGAGATGCGGTGTGACTCTTGAGAGAGCACATCTTCTGCTTCTTATTCTTCTTCACAAAATCCAGTTGGTCGGTTGTTTTGATTAGCGCAAAATTGGAATTTCCCCTTAATTGGAAAAAGTTGGCGCCTTTTATGCAGAACTGCGTGGTTTCTTGCGAGGAAAGGAGCTCTTCTCTGATGCTTTCTCACCATGGATGTGGTGTCGATGCCGGCATCGACCAACCACCAGCAGAAGAACACGCCGGGAGGGAGCCGTTCGATTCGTTTCTCCTGCAACAGCGCAGCGGCGGTTCTTGGAGCAGTGGAGGTGGGTCAACTAGCGGCAATAGGATGGAGACTGAGGAGGAGGAGGAATTTGGCCTTTCACTCGGGAGGAAAAGCTCACTTCGCACCAACGACATGGAGGAAAAGGTGTTTGTTGCCGTGGGGAAGGAGGTGAAGGAAGGCATTTCCTGCGTGGTATGGGCCTTGCGAAAATATCATACCTCAAAGAAATTGGTACTGCTTCACGTTCATACTCCGTCCCAGAGGATTCCCATGAGTAAGTTCTTCTCAGTTGCCCTCGTTTGCTTATGGCATTCTTGCTTATATTATTCATCTATTCCAAGGAAAATCTCACGATTCCTTTCGGGTTCTGATACACAAAATTAAACAGTTAAAGACAATCTAAATCACATGGAGAAAGCCTCTATGATTATGACTATAATCAACTTCTTGTGGGGAAAATCCACAGTGACGTTCGTGCCATAGCTTTAATTTGGAAACATTTTTACAAGTTTACAATTTGCCCAAATCTCCCACCCAATTACATTACATTGCAGCCTTTACTTTCAGTTTTTTATTTTTTCCATTTCTCTAATTGGCCATCTATGTTAACCATTGCAATCCACAATCTCCCCTCCCTTGAATATGCATGGGCACTAATTCGATTTTTATTTTACCTTTACCATTTGATGTAGGAATTCGATTCCTCATTAGTGTGTTTGTTGTTTGGCGCCCATGCATATTCAACCATATGTTGCAAGAACTTGGGCCTCATAAGCTCTTGTGATCATCTTAGTGTTGCCGAAGCGAAGCTATGGTGGTAGATTAGAAGATAAGCCACACTTCAAGAGGTGGTGCCTCCATGGTTGGCCTGGTCTTTAATTTTTTGCACCCAATCTAGCATCAGCAAGTAATTGTTGTAGCCATTGATTTTTCTAAGTGTTCTTGCCTTGAAAAAGCATTTGCTACCTTGTTATTGTGTCCTGGTTTGTACTCCAAATGGTAATCAAATTCCAGTAATTTAGCAAGCCATCGCTCTTGTGTTGCTGTTTGAATCTTCTGGTCCTCCATGTATTTTAGATTGATTTGGTAAGTTTTGATGGTAAACTAGTGGCCAATCAACAAGAACTTCCACTAGCTTATCCTCCTATGTTAACATTGTCCCTATACCTGTCCTTGACGTATTACATTCAATAATAAAAGGTTTAGAAAACTTTGGTAGGGTCAAAATTAGAGTTGTATTTAATGCTTGTTTAAGAACCTAGAAGGCCATTTGCATGTGCTCATCTCAATGAAAATTATCAATTTGAATATAATGGCTGAGCCACCTTAGCATAATTGCAAATAAAGTGATGATGGTACCTGGACAACCCTTGAAAACTCCTCAATGCCTTGACAGACGTGGGGACAAGCTAGTTTTGCACAGTCTGCACCTTGTTAGCTTTCATACCCACTTCAAATAGCCTTATTACATGTCCCAGATATGAAATTGTGTTAATTGCAAACTGACATTTTCTTCTCCTTGCATGAAGTTGATTATTTGCCAAAATTTGTAATACCATTTTTAGGTGCTACAAATATTTACTATAAGCTACACTATACACTAATATGCCATCAAAAAATCAGTACGAAATGCCTTAAATACAACCTGAAAAGATCATTTATAATGGCCTAGATTGTCGTTGGAGGATTACATAACCTAAATGGCATTACAATAAATTCATAATAGCCATTGTGAGTTTTAAAAGTTATTTTAGGAATGTCTCCTGTAGCCATTTTAATTTGATAGCAGCTTGCTCTTTGATCAATTTTTGAAAATCACTTTGCCCTTCCTAGCTCATCCAAAAGTTCATTTATAATCAACATAGGATACTTTTCCTTAACCATATTTTTATTTAATTCATGGTAGTCAATGCATAGACACCAACTATTGTCTTTCTTTTTAACTGACAACACCAATGAAGCAAGTTCACTAATGCTAGGTTGTACATCGTGACTAGCAAAATAATTTTCAATTTGTTTCTCAATTTCTCGACAATGGAAGCAGGCGTACTTGCATGGTTTAACTATCATCGCTTTGTTGGGATATTTTAATTGAATTATGTGGTTTTAGGATCTCAATGTCAATAACCTAATCGGTTTAGAAAAGATCTTGTTGAACTTTAGTGGTATTTTGTAACTTTTGTTGGCTTTAATGAACTTTGATTTAAGTCAACCTCTTTATCAATTTCCTATCCTTGAATTAATGTCATATACGAACCATGCTTGATTTCTTGCCCCAATTCCTCAACACTGCTCACTTACAGTTCACCTAGTTGTCACACTATCCATTGAACCTGTTGTTGCTTGTATCATAACTTACAAGTCATCTCCTGAAAATTTAATGTGATGTCACCCTAGGTTCTAGCCATTGCCCCGTAATGATTATATCACTATTAGCCAATCGAACAACATATAAATCTGGAGTACTTGGTATACCCTCTACTTCTACTTGCACATTTGGATAAAATCCCCTGCATTACATAAAATCTCTAGATGTCAACATCACCTAATCTCTAGATGTCAACATCACCTTAAGTCCCTTCTCTCTCCTTAAAGGCATGAGCAATTGTTTCACACTTTTTGGACTGATAAAGTTATAAGTGCTTCTTGGATTAACCAAAACTATGATTTTTGTTCCTTCATAACTTCCCAACAAATGTATTGTTTATGGATTGGAATCTCCTATAAGTGTGTAAAGAAATCTATAATAGCCCTCCTGCCTCTGTATCCTTTCCTTGTTCCTCCCTACCTTCCTTGTCAGATTCTACTCTATGCAACAAAAAGAGTTTCTTTGTTTTGCAAATATGTCCCTTATGAAACTTTTTATCATAATGGAAGCATAATCCTAGCTCTCTCCAGCATTGCTCATCCTCCCTTGATAATTAGGTCATCTTTGGGTCATTTTCCCTTTTTCTATAAGACCTTGCCTATAGATGTCGAACCCTTTATCTACGGTCCCCTCTTGTCTCATGAGTATGTTTGATCGTTCTTGATTGATGACCATGAAGACCTTATAGATGCCCTTGAGGCATTTTGTCCCTTTTTTGCCCTAAGCTGGCTACACTATGACCATTGCCTCTAAACTTGTTGGAATTATACCATGCATCCTCGGCCTTGTCTTGTGATTCTTACAATCGAACTAAGGATGCCACCATGTAAGATTAGCGACTTGGAAATGTTGAACATCTACCCTAATACCTTCCCTTTATCCTTAAATAAAACAAGCCGCCAAGCATCAAACTCATTCAAATACTCTAACATTGAACCTTTTTGTTGGAGTTTGAAAACCTTGTGCTTGCAGAGGGGGCTCTCCTTGAATTGACGAATGAGTCCTTCGACCAACTCCCCCCATTCCACTCTATTCTTTCTAGTTAAAATTGAATTAAATCAATGGGATGCCATACCTTGAATATTTAGGGTTGCCACCGTAAACCAATCGTGCGGGTTTACTTGATAAAAAGGTAAAATTTTCTCCATTATGTGCACTCATTTTTTGGATCTCCTATCTTGCTAAACACTAGAAAATCTATCTTCAAGCTTGGCAAGGGTTGGCCTAACAACCTAGGTCTCCCTCAATAGGGTTTTCCATTTCTAACATCTTTACACCCAACAACAGTTGACTCCATCCTACTTTCCAATGTTGATATGTGTGTCTATCTTTGCATTCAATTGTTGAATCATCTCGACAATTGTTTGCTCTGCCAAACTAATTGATGTTGCCATTTGTCCACCTTTTTCTCTTCACACCTAGTTCTAGTCTTGTGGCTTTAATACCAAGTTGTTGCGAGAACTTCAAAACCCCACTAAAAAAATTTTGAAAAAGGTTGTCAGAACTTGGGCTTCGCGAATTCTAGAGATTGTATAGATGTGGATGAAATGAAGCTATGGTGGCATATTAGAAAGATAAGCCACACCTTGAAGAGTAGTGCCTCCACAATGAGGGTTACATGCATACAGATCAAGACAAAGACAAAACATTACAATATCCTTATTACTTAACACAACTGACTTTACTACTACTAAACTGTCAAGTCTGATTATCCAACCTGATTAAGCCATTTCTGTAACATCATAAGTCTAGAAGTGTCATCACACTTGCAAAAAATCAAATCCAGAACTTTGTCCTTCATAGATTGGTGGTTGATTTTATTTTGGTTGTCCATATATTCACTCTTAAACAATAGTTCTTTTTGCACATGTTTAAACCATAGTAGTATTTCAAGGATTTTCGAACTAAAAATATAAGTGTGTTCTCACTGTATTTTGGGTTTTATTTTTCTTTAATGAAATACTGATATCTTGTTAAAAATTAAGATGTTCATTTTTTATTTTTAACATAATTTGAATTTAAAGATTTAAGTGTCTTACCATTTTCAGCTAGTAAGCTTTTTTTCTAACAACTGTAGTGTTGTTGAAAAAAATGAAATCAGAATATCAGTTGTAGAACTAGAACTGGTTTGGATCTTCATTCGTGTTTGGTTTCCTCATTTATTTATGTTGTTATACTTTTCCATTTTCTTATGGATAAGTGTTAAATTATAAATGCCAAAAGAGGAACATTAGAAGGTAAATCCAATAGAGGGAGATACCTTCCTCCAGTTAGTGTCACATTCAAATTTGATCCAAAAGACTTGATTTCAAATCCTAGTTTGAGGCCACCAATAAACAATTATGTTGTAAATGAACCAGAAAATTAGATATATTAAGGAACAATTATTTTTTGGAATTCTATTGAAAGCTATACTCTATTCCTTTTCCAGTGGGAGGAAACTTTCTGGCTCGCCAACTTGAGAGACAACAAGTCATTTCATTTAGACGACAAGAGAAACAAGTATTGGACAAGACCCTTGATGAATATGAGTCTTTTTGCAAGAGATTTGAAGTGCGTAAGATTTTTGTTTGCATATGTTTTGATTGTAAAGGAAATGAATCATTTTTCTGATAATTTACATAGCATTTGACGTTACTGTTCCATGCTATTATACGATGTTCATTTTTATTTATATTTTCTGGGCTCCACAACTTAGAATTCCTAGCTTCTTCCCTAAATGCCATGTTCACTTCTATCTTGCTATGGTAGGTTCAAGTTGAAAAGTTGGTGATTGAGATGGATGATGTAGCTAGAGGATTGGTGGAGCTTATTGTTCAAAATGGTATCACCCAACTTGTAATGGGGGCTGCTGCAGACAAGCATTACTCAAAGTATGCAACACTAGTAAATTGCACTTTCATTTAATTACCTATTATTATTATTATTATGATTATTAACAGCCTCCATTTAATGTTATACATTCATTTCTACCTTTGGGATATGTTCATGTTCTTGCATTTTCTCATAATCTCTAAGTAGTTTTAAACCTTCTCTACTTTTAGTTTCTCTTATATTAAACAATTTTCCTCATTTTATAATGCATCCTTTAGCCTCTTAAAGATATTAAACAACTTCTATACTATTTTTAATAAAATCATTGTTTAACTTATCCCTCATAGTTACCACTCATCTGTTCAAACATTCACATTGTTGCAATGGTGATATTTTACACGTGATTTTACTAGAGTCCAGTATTATAGTCAGTATAGCCAGATGAATACTGTAGTCAGATGTGAATGGTGACTTTCTAAACAATAAAGTATAGCCTGATGAATAGTAGTTTTATATAATTTACCTTTCAATCGTAAGGGTATATTTCTATTATGTATTACTTTAAAAGCATTTCTCCTCTTCAACCTTTCTGCTTTAATTCTGTAAACAATATCCTCTAAATTTTTCCATCACTACTTATTATAGATTCCAATTATTTAAAGGTCTTATTTTTATGTATCTCATGACCATCTAATTGTATACCTTTATCATTATTCTTATTTTTCTTGAACCATACTCCATGTATTCAATTTTTGACCAACTTAATCTAAATCTTTTAGACTCTAAAGTACCTCTTCATAATTTTAATATATAACTAATTTCTAGCTTACTTTTATTATCATCAGCAAATAACATACACCAAAATATTTTTCTTTGAATTTCGTTATGCATTCATAGCCAAGACAAGTAGTATAAACTTAAAAAGGATTGTTGGTGTAAACCATATCTATAGGAAATTCTTTAGTTTCTTCTTTTATAGTTTTAACACTAATAACTACTCTTTCATACTTGTTTTTTAGAACATCAATGTATACTATAGATATTCCTTTTCTTTTTAATTCCCACCACAAAAGGTTTTCAAATACTTTATCATAAGTTTTCTTAAAATCAATGAAAAGTATGTGTTCTTTTTTTAACTCTAAAATTGTTTATTAATTGTCTAAGTAAATGAATAGCAATAAATGTACTACAGACACATATAAGAGGAGACTTAAATGGATATCCATTTAATAGTAAATGGATATCTACTAATACTCTTAACTCTGACACTCTCCTCAAGTTGGTGCATATATATTAGTCATGCCTAGCTTGTTTCATAAATTTTCAAAAACACCAACACTATGGCCTTTGGTAAGAATATTTGCAAGTTGATCTTTAGATTTTGTATAACGAATAGATATGATTTTCTTAACCACAAGATTATTTGCAATGTATATGACTACTTGATTGTGACAATATATAGGCATAGGCCCTTTAACTACAAACCCCAACTCTTGAATTAGAGACTTCAGTCACATCATTTCACATGTAGTTTGTGCCATTACTCAATATTCTACTTCTGCACTTGATCTTGAGACAACATTTTGTTTTTTATCACACAAAGTAACAAGACTTCCTTTAAAGTATGTACAATAACCTAAGGTAGACTTTTTATCATTTTTATCTCTTGCATAACTAGAATCTGAAAAGCCTTTAATCATTAGGTGACCTTGTCTCTTGTATAGAAGATCTTTTCCTAGAGCTTGCTTAAAAAAGGCTAAGACATGAAGAGTTTTCTGCCAATGTACATCTTTAAGCTCATGCATAAACTAAGTAAATTTACTACATAAGTAATGTTTGGTCTTGTAATAGTCAAGTATATAAGTTTCCCGATTAGCCTTTTGTAGCTTCCTAGGTCCTCTAGTTGAGGAGAAGTAAGATTCCTAAAAGAGGGATTTTGCTTAATAGGAGTGCTTTTGGGTTTACATCCCACAAGTTCGGTTTCTTTCAACAAGTCTAGAGCATACCTTTGAGACAAAGACAATTTTCCCATGGAATATGCAAATTCCATGCCCAAAAAGTATCTTGGTTTCCCTATATCCTTTGTAGCAAAATGCTTATTTAGAAACTGCTTGGTTTCTTCAATGACACCTTCATTGTTGCCTGTTAATAAGATATCATTCACATAAATTGCAAAAATGACACGTCCTTTAGGTGTCTGCTTTACAAAAATAGAATGATCAACTCTACAATTTTGGAAGCCACCACTCCACATGATTTTCTTGAATTTCTCAAACCAAGTTTTAGGACTTTGTTTGAGGCCATAAATAGCCTTCCTGAGTGAGCAAACATGAGTCTCCCTCTAAGCAACATAATCTAGAGGTTGCTCTATAAGGACTTGCTTATTGAGATCATTATATAAAAAGACATTCTTCACATTAGGTTGAAAAGCTTGCCAAGATTGATTAATAGCCATAGAGAGAAGTACTCATGTAGAGCTTTTTTTTTTTAAACAAAATGCCCTACAATTTTATTCATCAAGCTGGAATTTCCTATAAAAAAAATTTAAGATACAAAAGAATTGGGTACGACTCCCAAAATTACAAGTGCAAAGGAAAAAATCCAAGTTACAAGTCAAAGAGAGTTTGAAAAGGATAAAAAAATGTGAACGACTCCTAAAAAGCCCAAAAACTCCACTCCAGCAAGAACGTCCCATCGATGTAGTAATATTCAAGGAAAATCATGATCAGAAGAATGTGAGTATACTTATCCCTCCTCCAAGTATGAATATAATTTTCAATCTATGCTAAGACCACAACCTTCCCGTTAATCGACCACCATAAAAGCAGGGCACCATATCTAATTTGCAGTCATTCCATGTGTAGTTCCAAGACCCGCAACCCAACATCAACTTCACAGCATCACACTAAAAAGGAATAGACAAGCCAACAAAACTAGCCAATAAAAAATGATAGAAATAGCCTTAGGAAAGGAAACACATCTCTCGGAGGCCCCTAGTAATTAGGGACCTTTGCCAATCTTGGAAAGCAAATGAGTGCAAGTCCACTCATGCAACATTAAGTCTTGTGAAGTTTATTGATTAGGAAATGCATAATATAGTCTAGAATAATAGACGTTCTGTTGAAGTCCCAAAGGTGATTAATGAAAGTTTTATGGAGATAATAAAATGAGAGAGGAGTATCTTGGAAAATAATAAGACATCTAAGCCAAGAATTTTAAGAAGGGATTATTTCTGTGATTTCTGGCTGTGATCTTGGTCCAAATCCAACTTCTCCAATTGGATTGGTTGGATATATTGATATCCAGAAGCTCGCAAATCCAATTTTTAGTCTAAATGGCCAATTGGCTAAAAAAGAGAAGATGATCAAAGGTCTCGATCTATCAATTGTCTTGATAGTACACACAAATTGAGGTGAAAGAAAAACCTGTATGTTGTCTAACAGAGTCCACCAAAAGGATGTTATGCAAAATTTTCCAGATAAACACAGATATCTTGGTGGGGATGAAACTAGACCATATAGTATTAAAATGATTATGAGGGGTATCACATCTCATGATCACATTCCAAACCAATTTAACAGAGAATTGAGCATTTTTGTCCAATTGCCAACAAGGTCGTCCTTGTTCCCAATAAATATGTCCTTTAAACTTATCCCAGGTATGGCCCATCATTTTCCAAGTTTGCAAATTTACGTCAAAAGGGTTGTAATGATTTATGTGCCCGTAAATAGCTTTCATCCCAACCACCCAAATATTATTATCCATCATCATTCGCCATAACAATTTCATATGAAGAGCTTGAATAAGGTCTTAAGTGTCATGAAGCCCAAGACCACCTTCATTTGTTAGAAGAGCAACTTAAGACCAACTAAGCCAATGGATAGAACGTTTAACGATATCTCTAGCACACATCTATTGATTAGATCCAATAGACCTGTAGGAAGAGAAACAACACTTAATATGTGTATCGGGATGCTGTTAAGAACATGTTTAATTAAGATGAGCCGACCACTTGTACTTAATAACTTGTGTTTCCATTTGGCTAATTTCAATTGTAGCCAGGAAATGAGAGCATGGAAATAATGAGTCTGTAGTTGATATTGCAAAGACTAATTAGTGGCCACACATTTGTGGTTGATATTGCAAAGACTAATTAGTCTGAAATCTTTGAAATTTTCTGGAGGGTTCTTTTTCAGGACTATGACCTTGAAAGTAATAATTCACAACATTGATTTAATCCTATCCAATGATATCCCAACAACATTTGTAGAAATCGGCGTTAAATCCATTGATACCCAAAGCTTTATCATTGGACATATTAAAAATCATGTCTTTGATTTCTTTTTTCGAAGGGAGTACTCTTGTAGAGTTAAGACATGCAACAAGAGAGAACGTTTCAAAATAATCAATATCATAAGTCTATGAGAAACCACGAGAAACCAACTGAGCTTTATACCAATAAATGGTACCATTAGGCTTGCATTTGATGACATAGACCCATCTACAAGAAACCACGTGCATTCCAACGAGATAGGGAACTAGATCCCATGTACTATGAGAGTGCAAGGTGGCCATCTCCTCATCCATTACTGCCTTCCAATGGGGAATATGTAGCACTTCTTGATAATTCCTAGGTAATGACTCTGTAGAGATGGAGAGAGTAAAACTATGAAAGATAATTTTAAGGTTAGCATAGGAAACATGGGATAAGGGATTTTGGGTACAGCTACGGGTGCCTTTCTGTAACGCAATAGAAAGATCATCTTGGGTTGGACTAGGTGAGATAAGGGGCTCTACAAATGGAGCCAAGGATGAAAGAGCTAGAGCAGGTTGAAACGGTCGTGGTCGGTGACTATATACCTATAGCAAAGGTGGCTTGTTAGTGTCATGCACAAGGGGATCTCGATGTTGTGTGGTAGAAATATTGTGAACACCAATGACCTCAACATGATCAGGTAAAGGAATCAAAAAGGGAGAATCTTGATCATCAACACAATTAGACCCAGACTCATTGATAGGATCAAAATAGGACTTGGATTCAAAAAAGGTAACATCAGTAGAAGTGTAGTATTTACGGCTAGGAGAGTGAAAGAGATGATATCCCTTTTGCATGCAGGGATACCCCACAAAAGCACACTTAATAGCTCGAGGAGATAATTTATTAAGACAAGGAGAAAGGTTTTGAATAAAAGTAACACAACCAAATACTCTTGGTGGCAAAGGAAACAAATTCCTATTAGAATAAAGATGTTAAAGGGGAATAGCGTCATCTAAAGGATTAGACAACATCCTATTAATCAAATAGGTAGAGATATTTAAGGACTTTAGTCTACAATATAAGAGTACGAGCTACATCAAGAATATGATGATGTTTTCTTTTTACAACTCTATTTTATTGAGACCTTTGAGGACAAGTGATTTGATGCATGATGTTAAAAGAAGAGCAAAGAGACTGAAAATTAGTTTACATGAGTTCAAAAGCATTGATAATGTGCAAGATTTTCGGGCAAGTAGAAAATTGATTTTAAATCTCATTAACAAATTTTTTGAATACATCAAGAACACAATGGCAGTCCTTCAATAGATAGACCTAATAGACACGAGAATAATCATCAACAAACATTACATAATATTTGTGACCATCAATAGTTGAGACCCCAAATATCACAATGAATCAAATCAAACACAAAGAGGACACAAGATGTAACGGCTTAAAAGAAGCACATGTATGTTTCCTAAGTTGATATGACTCACAATAAAAAAAAGATATAGAAATCCAAGGGAGGGCCTATTAAAGTTTCTTACAAGAAGGGTGACTTAAACGATAATGCCACAAAATGGAAGATTGTTGTTGACATGCATGCAAGTACTCTACGAGGGATATAGTCACGAACTAGGAGGCACACGCTATTGCTTCTCTTATGCCCCAAGCCAATCCTTTGCTTCGTTTGTAAATCCTAAAATGTGTAGTGGAAAGGGTAAAAGGTTACAATATAGTAGTTGAAAAGTATTGACACTAATGAACAAAAGGTTAAAGGAAAGTTCAAGAACATATAGAACATTGTACAATGTTATTTAAGAGGAGGCTTGAAACTCCCCCTGACTAGATATAAGACATGAATGACCATCAGCAATGGTAATTTTAGTTTTGTTGGTAAGGGTAAATAGGTAATCATACAGAGTAGATGTACTTGATATTTGGGAGGAAGCGCTAGAGTCTATTACCCAAGGGTCATCATGAGAAGCAACCAATGTAGTATCAATATCGATACCTAATTGAGAAGAGGAAATTTGTGCACTCATAGTAGTGGAACTTGAGCCCTATGATTGTAGAAGACGTTTGTAGTTGGCTTGCAAGATAGTAACAATAGGGTTAGAAGGTGTAACTTTAGTAGCCTTGGGTAGTTTTGTGTTAATATTGTCCATAGAGAGCTTGCTAAATTTATCCCAACACACTTTGTTCATTGTCGATCACCCCTTCCACCTCCACTATGACCATGACCTCGAGAGGAGGAGGCAGCTAAGGTAGATTAGTCAACCCCTGGTGGTGTAGACTAGGTGGAGACACATAGTGCACAAGCAAAAGTCTCGTCTAAGTCTTACATTTTCATGGCTCCAAAATCTTGTCCTTAGATTTGAGATGCAATTTTTGGATTCATACTAGCAAGATAGACAACAACAGCAAGTTCTTCCCTGTAATGCTAAAAGGTAGCAATATCAGTCATAGGAGGCTAATAAATATTGAGTTCATCAATCAATCCACGTATGGTGTTATAATACTCCTTACGTGTCTTTTCTCCTTACTTTAACATAAAACGTTGTGTATACACCTAAAATTTCTTGGATATATTCTTCTCATAACCATATGTTCTATCCTACATCTTCTTGGTAGGATGCATCATGGTCACTCCTTGAGCAATAATGGGTTCCATACTAAACAACATTCAAGATACAATGGCAACATCATCAATATACCAATCTTTATAAGTTGAATTCTTAACATTTGGAGGAGGTAAAGTGCAATGATTCTCCTGTCTATAAGCAATGACTATAGTCTCAAAGCTTTGTGCTCACAAAATATAATTTGACCTATTCAATTTTTCTAATATACCAAGGAAATTTTTAATGAGGAGTTCATGAGAAGGGATCTCATCGAAACTAAACTCATGAAAACAAAGACAACCAAAGCACACACCATAACAACCTCAGATGACTTGTGCAATTGTGTCCTCACCACACACCTCCAGACCAGTCGAGATAGTAGCACATGCATTGGTACTCACAAACAACTTGCACAAGGTGGAGGAGACGAGATAGTGAGGTGACAAGGGTTGTCTAATGGAAGCTAGCACGATGACAGGAGATGATGAGGTAACACCTAGGGTACAACAATGGACATAACGTTTACGAGTGGAGACACTACATCACTTGACAATGGTACCTCACAAAGAAGATGATGCCACAACAACTAGCATGGTCGCCATCGGTGGCCGTTAGTGGTGTCGACCATGTTCGATGATGATGCAAGCTCTGAGGGGACTGACAAATGTAGAAGATGGTGGGGAGAGGTGGAGATGGTGAGTACCTTACAAAACCCTAGGACTAATGTTGCCTTAAGGCTTTGATACCATGTTGAAAGAAGAATGATCAAAAAGTGTTTAATTTATGAGAGTACAAACACATATATAGGAGGAGACTTAAATGAATATCCTTTTAACAGTAAATGGATATCTATTGATACTTTTAACTCTAACACTATAGATATTACTTTTCTTTTTAATTCCCACCACAATAGGTTTCCAAATACTTTATTATAAGTTTTCTCAAAATCAATGAAAACTATGTGATCTTTTTTTAACTCTAAATTTTTTTATTAATTGTCTAAGTAAATAAATAACTTTCATTGTTAACCTACTTAGCAAAAACTAAAATTGATTTTTTGTGATTTTAATTGCATGTCTTAAGCCTCATTTGGTAACGAGATATTCTAGTTTCAACTATAGAGAACTAGAATTAAGAGTAGTTTTGTAAATAATGTTCAAATTGCATAGTAAATTGCGAGATGTGAGTTTGTACAGTAATCATGACATATAGGAGTTTGTGGGGGGGGATTGGAGTAGCTTGTTTCCAAATGCATTCATATTCATTGCTTAATTATCCTTTCCTATAATTTTGTAATATCACTTATTAACTTAATATAATGATAATTATTATAATTTGGTATGTCTCTCTTATTCTTAAATATAGACGTTAAAGAGTTCTTTCTCCAATTATTTGGCATGTTCTTTATCTTTAATTTTATATTAAAAAGTTTAGTTAACCATTTAATCCCTACTACACCTCCATACTTTAATAAGAATATTATCTCCAATGGTTTTCCCATATTTCATTTTCTTGTTAACTTCTTTTAACTCCAAACTACTAATTTTCTAAAATAACTATAATGTATATCCTTTGTATTCCTACCCAAATTTTGCATGTTAAAGATTCTTATGATTGATTCATAAAAGAGTTTACCAAAATACCTATACCATCTATCTTTTATTTTTCTTTATTCACTACAACTTTACCGTCTTCATCCTTATAATGCTACTTAAATTTCTAGATTTTCTTTTTGTAGCCTTGGCCAATTTATATATTCTATTTTGCCCTTGAATTATCATATAATTCCTTATAGACTTAATTTTTAACTTCACTATTAATTTTCTTAGCATTCCTTTTTGCTAACTTATATTTTTCTAAATTTTTCACATTTTTACATTTAAGATAGATTTTATAACATTCTTTCTTTGTTTTTTATAATCTTTTGTGCATCTTCATTTCACTGTCACAAATTTTTTTAAAATTTCCTTAATCTTTTCAGGGGGGATTTTTGTTCCTAAAAAATCTTAGAAAAAGAAAATTTTGAAAAAAATTAGGTTTTCAAGTCTTTTTGCATCTCGAAAAATGTAAAAACAAATTTAAAATTTTACATTACTATAAGTATAGAATTTTTCAACCATTTCTCACCTTTTAAGTTGGAAAAATTTTTGCAATTAGCGAAAATTTTATTACGACACACTTTCTTGACCTCATGCGTCTTGTTTAACCTTTTCCAATCATTGCTAAGCTTATGCGTTTTGTCTAACCCCTCTCGATTATTGTTAAACTTATGACTACACAAAAAATGTGAAATTGTATTTGAAATGTTAAAATATAAAATATTTATAAATTTTTAAAAATTAATTTTTTGGAATTTCCACAATGTGCACAAACAGTCATAAAAGTTTTTCCATTTCCTAATTTTCGTTTTCTTTTTCCTTTACCATTTCTTAAATTTCTTTTTCTCATATTTTTGACGTATACAAACAAACCCTTAATATAACTAGTCATTTTATTTCAAAGTTTATTTACTTTTCATTTAATTTCCATGTTCCTTCTTTTAGCAAGTTATCTCTAAACTTCTTTTTTTCCCTTTTTGGATTCTACCACCTAATTCTTAGCTTTTTATGTAATTTAGTTTTTTTTTCTAATCTTGATACCAGCATCTAATGCTAACATCCTATCTTATATAGTTAAGTTTTCTTGTGGAAAATCTTTGCATTTTCTTTAATATAATTTCCTTGTAAGTAAAAAATCTATTTAGCTAGCATTTGAACCATTCTAAATATAATTCTCTTTCTTTTCTTAAAATAAGTGTTTGTTACAAAATGTTGCAAGCTAAAGTCTAAAATTAAATTTCCTTTTTCATTTCTTTAATTAAAATCAAATTTCTATGATTTCTTTCATGTCCTCTAATTTTCTCCTTTACACGACTATTTAGATTCTCTCCAATAAAGAGGCTTTTTCATCAATAGGTAAATCATGAACTAAATTATCCAAATCTTCCTAAAATTTCTATTAGTAGCTTCTCCTTAACCTACTTATAATGTATATGCACAAATTATATTAACTATCTTATTTTCTATTACAAGTATAATGATTATAATTATATTTTTATCTTTGTTGCCTAAGTAACTGTCTTTTAAACTTTATTAACTATTATTCTAACTGTATTCCTACTTTATCCTTTTGTATATACCATAGTTTAGAACCACTATCCTCAATTTACTTAGAGGTTTCTTCTACCTATTTAGTTTCTTGCAAGCATAACATGTTAATTTTCCTTATCTTTATAGCCATTAGTGCTATACTTTTACCCATCAAGGTTCTTATATTCCACATTACTAGCTAAATTTTGATGTTTTTGACTAACTTATTTACCTACACCTGTTTATTAAGATGTGAGAACTCTCGTTTATTTCATTTACATTCAAGCATTGATACAGAGTCTGTAGCTTAGGAATTTTACATCTAGGGCGTGCCATCTTTTCCTCTTGTTTCCTTTTCATTGCTTCTGTGGTTCAACGCAACACATAGTTAAGAGGGTTTATGTCTCAATAAATTTGTTTTGGGATTTATGTTCATTAAGCTTGGCAAGTTCTTATAGCTATCCACATAATGCTAATCCTCTTTTATCCAAACTTGGGACTGGCTGTGTAAAAGTTAATCTTCATTGGTGGAGTTAATAATAGTAATATATATGATTATATATTTGAATACTTTTGTATATTTCAGTAATATTTCATTAAAAAATTATATTTAATATTTTTTTAAGAAAAAACATTTAAAAGCCTTTAAAAACATATATTTAATTAAATGGATCCACAAAAGATCTGCATTGTTAACAATAGGTAAGAAGAGCAGCCAAGGTGTTACCATTTCATGCCCCTAGGTGCTTGCCTTAAAAAGTATGGTTTTAACAAACATTTACCTAAAACTTCTAAAAAACTAATACGTATTTAGATTTTCATAGACATCTTAGAGTAAATTGATTTCACTAACCTCTTGTTCTGGGTCATCTTCAAATTATGTACTTAACTTTTTTAGCAATTGCAGGAAAATGAATTCTCCAAAGTCGAAAAAAGCATGTATTGTACAGAAAGAAGCTCCACTATCTTGCAAGATATGGTTTGTTTGCAAGGAAAATTTAATCTGCACTAGGTAAGCTTAACCTTTCAAGATTTTTTAGTTATACTTCAATCTGATTCAATTTTGTTGGGCTAGGTGGAGATGGTGGAGCAGAATAAATGCAAAGCAAAAATGTGATGGCCAGGCCTGAATAACCCTTAACAAACTTGATCTGATAATCAATGTCAAAGCCAAAATTGATATGTTAGTTGATCCTAGTGTTTATTTAGTTCTCCCTTTTTAATAATCAATTGGAGGCTAAATCTGGTTGCTGATGTATTACAATCTCTACTGTTCATCAAAGGCCACAGTTGTGTGACTTAGCAATATAGATACTGTCTTTCTAAATCAGCACAATTCTTGCTCTGAAGGATTCAAAAATTGATCTAGATTGGAGAAATATCAGCAATCCATCTTGATTTTTCATTTGGTTGATCTCAAAGCATGAGGTATTTTTGATAATACGGTGGTTTGAACAATCTATCATCTTGGATTGGTGATGGATCAGTGGATCATTTGATCTGGCCAATTTTTTGACTTGTTGGAGGATGGATCAGTCGATTTTGAGATTTGTTATTTGCTAAATCCTCTACTGGCTGACAAAGCCTTTGTTAAAGGGTTTTTAGCTAATCACTAAAGCCTTTGCTGACCGTTGATGAGGGTTTTTGAAGTGGTGAGGGACTAATGACGGAGGAGGAAGGAAGGAGGGAGGGGAGGGGTGTAAAGCATGTGAAGAAAGAAAAGAAAAAAAGAGAAAGAAGAAACACATGTAAAAAGGAAAAGAGGAAGAGAAATAAAATAAGAAAAAAAAGAGAAAGAAAGAGAAAAGGAAAAATGAAAAAAATACTTGCTTATGAATAACACTCCTTTTCTACCTATTTCTTGATGGGATTAAATCGATACTAGGGAAGGAGGTAGAAGAGAAGGAGAATCAAGTACAACACAAGGTTTTACGTGGTTCAGCCGAAGCCTACTCCACGGGCGTTTTCTGGTGGTTTCACTAGTTTTCACACACACAGTTACAAGGTTACAACAGTTATTTATAGTACATCATTATGGCACAAATCACCCTAAATGCTATTAGGCCCAATAGGCCTAATAAAGACATACACTTGTGAAGACTTAAACAGTCTCCACACCAGAGTAACCTTAACAATCTCCCACTTGGAGACTGTTATAGACATATACTCGCTCATCAACCTTGTAACTTTGTCACTACGCCACTCCTCCATTTTCAAGTAACTTAGAGGCCGACTAAGGCCATGCATAGCCTTAGTTTTTGAATGCTGACAGTCTTCGTGAATATGTCTGCTGGATTCATGCTTCCTATTATCTTTTGAAGTATCAGATTTCCCTCTTCAATCAGTCCTTTGATGAAATGATACTTAATTCTGAAATGCTTAGTTTTACTCTTGTAGTTTGGATTTCTTGTTGAGTAAAGAGCACTCTGACTATCACTATTTAGAATACTCCCACTAGTTTTTATCTTTAATTCTTCAAGAAATCTCTTGAGCTAAATTTGCTCCTTTGCTATTTCTGTTATAGCTACCAGTTCAGCCTCCATTGTTGAAAAGGTAACACATCCTTGCAACTTAGACCTCCAGCTTATAGCTGTGCCATTCAAGGTGAACACATAACCTGAGGTACTCTTACTCTGGTCTGAATCTCCAGCAAGATCAGCGTCACAGAAGCCTTGCAAGTCTAAATTACCTTTCTTGAAGTATAATCCAACGTCACTAGAACCTTTCAAATAGCGCAGAATCCACTTTATTGCTTCCCAATGCTCCTTTCCTGGATTGGACATAAACCTGCTCACCACTCCAACAGCATGAGCGATGTCAGGTCTAGTGCTTGTTGCAACATACATCAAGTTACCTACTACAGAAGCATATGGGACTTCAGACATGTAATTCTTTTCAGTGTGATCTTTAGGCATCTGATCCTTGGTCAACCTTAGGTGAGCTCCTAAGGGTGTCTCTACTGCTCTAGCATTAGTGTGGCTGAATCTCTTCAACACCTTCTCAATGTACTTTTTCTGAGACAATACCAAGGTACCTTCATTCAAATCTCTCTTGATTCTCATTCTAAGGATTTGGTTGGCTGAACCCAAATCCTTCATATCAAATTCTTTTGATATCTGTTACTTCAATTCATTGATTTTGTTGATGTTACTACAAGCTATCAATATATCATCAACGTACAATAGCAGAAAGATCAAGGAGTTACTGAATTGTTTCCAGTAGCAACATGAGTCCATCTCACATCTACTGAAACTAATAGTATAGATGTAACTGTCAAACCTCCTGTACCACTGTCTAAGTGTCTGCTTTAAGCCATAAAGACTTTTCTGAAGTCTGCAGACAAGTTCTTCCTTCCCAGGGACACTGAAACCCTGTGACTGCACTATGTACAGTTCCTCATTAAGATCACCATGCAGAAAAGCTGTTCTCACATCCATCTGCTCTAGATGTAGACTGTGAGACTACTAGACTGAGAATAATTCTAATAGTTGTCATTTTGATTACAGGAGAGAATATCTCAGTATAATCAATTCCTTCTTTCTGCTGAAAGCCTTTGACAACCAGTCTAGCCTTGTATCTCTTGGTTTCATCTGCATTTTCCTTGATTCTGTACACCCATTTATTTTCAAGAGCTTTCTTGTCCTTAGGTAACTTGGTCAGGATCCAAATACCATTCTTCTCAAGAGAATTCATCTCCTCTTGCATTGCAAACTCCCACTTGCTAGAATCAGTAGCCTGAATTGCATCTTCAAATTGTCCAGACTCTCCATGTTCAGTTAGTAGCAAATAGTTAAATGCTTGATTGAACCTTTCAGAAGGTCTTGAGACCCTAGTTGACCTCCTTAATGTCTGTGCTAGGACCACCTCTTCTCCTGGATGTTCTTCAGGAATGACATCTTCAATGACACCTGTCTTTTGATCAACACTTTCATTGGTTGGAGCTTCCTCTAATTCAATCTCACAACTGGTACGAGATCCAGGCCAATCTCCTTGCGTCAGACGGCTTTCCTTGCGTCGGACGGCTCTAGATGCGGCGTCAGACGGCTCTCCTTGCATCGGACGACTTTCCTTGCATCGGACGGCTCTGGATGCGGCGTCAGACGGCTCTAGATGCGGCGTCAGACGGCTCTAGATGCGGCGTCAGACGACTCTAGATGCGGCGTCAGACGGCTCTAGATGCGGTGTCAGACGGCTCTAGATGCGGCGTCAGACGGCTCTAGATGCGGCGTCAGACGGCTCTCCTCGCGTCGGACAGCTCTGGCGGTGTTAGACGGCCCTGGATCTGCGACGTCAGACAGCTTCCTTGCGTCGCCCTCCTTGCGGACGACGTCGGACGACCTCTCCTTGAAGACGCGACGTCGAGACAGGACCTGGCTCGCCTCCGCACCACCTGCACGACGGTTTTCTGTTCACAAAACCCTAAAAAACAGACCTAATCCCCCTTTTTCTTAAAACCTCGCTCTGATACCAGTTTGATGGGATTAAATCGATACTAGGGAAGGAGGCAGAAGAGAAGGAGAATCAAGCACAACACAAGGTTTTACGTGGTTCAGCCGAAACCTACTCCACAAGCGTCTTCTGATGGTTTCACTAGTTTTCATACACACAGTTACAAGGTTACAGCACTTATTTATAGTGCATCATTAGGGCACAAATCACCTCAAAGGTTATTAGGCCCAATAAAGACACATACTTGTGAAGACTTAAACAGTCTCTACACCAGAGTAACCTTAACATTTCTTATATTCTCATAAATGTTTTTTTCTATTCTTTAATTAATTCATGCAAGATTGTTTTTAAAGATATCAATTACATTATAGAGATAAAAATTTACAATTTACTCTAAAATCTTATAATTGATTAAATTTTTAATTATTGAGATTATAGAGAAGAAAAAATGAAAAAATTAAATAATCCTGATATTTTTTATTTTTTTTAAATTATCTTTTCTTATAAATAACATTCCCCTTCTACATATCTCTTATTTTCACACAAACATTTTTTTCTATTTTATTAATTAATTCATGGTAGATTTTTTTAAAAGATATTAACTACATTATAGGAAAAAAAAGTTATAATTTACTCTGAAATCTTATAGTCGATAAAATTTTTAATTATGGAGCTTATGAAATTTATTTTTGTACTTTGCATAATCTTATTAATTTATGTTACATGTATGAATTTTATTAAAATGTAACTTGATAAATATTGTACTGTAATTTAAATTCTACTGAAATATAACCTAATATATATTGAAACATAACTTGGTTTCAATTAAAATATAATATGAAATATATTAAACTGTAACTTGGATTATATTCAATTGTAATCTAGATTTTATTGAAAACTTGCTTACTCCAATCTAATCCATTTATTTTTTTTAAGATGCAATGAAAACATTTGGCATTGATCTTGAACAAAATTGGAACAAAAAAGTTTTGACTTTCTCTATGTATATTTCAACATACATTTATGCTTGGGTGAATAAACAAATCATGTCTTCTAACCACGACCTTAAATAGTGAAACAATAAGGAAGAGTGTACATTGAAAGTACTAAACCCTAGAGCACGGAAATACAACTCATCCTTGTTAGCGATCTTGTCCTTATAGTTTTGATGATGCAAAACTTTATGTATACTTGAGTAATTGTGTAGGTGCAGCTAAATGACTAGATGATCAACATGCTTGAAAAGTGAAAATGTGATCAATTTGGAAGTGGCTAGCATGAAGAAGAACGTGCTTAGGAATGCAATGAGTGAAGGGACTATTAAGAAGACAAAGGCTTAGGCAATTGATTGTGTGTGTGGGTATATAGTGAACAAGTGTTGGGTGTTAAACCTTAAAAACACCATTATATGGTGAATTCAATGTAGGTTCAAACTTATAGCTTGAGAGTGTATGAACTTATTTAGGGAATCACTTGAAAATTCTTATGTTCCTTGTGATTTGCCCTTCTTTGTGTGATTGTTTATTATCAAATTACATGAAGATAGATATATTGTGTATCATTGCTTTAATCTACTATTCATTATTGTGCTAAATTTGACTATGTTGTGCATAAATTAATGAGATTGTTCATAACTTACTATTCATTCTTTTTCTAGTGAGCTAAAGTAATCTTAACAAAGGTTCATGTGACTTGCATGTGAGGACATATTAATATTGGACTCTTACATTGACTTGATCTCAATGTGGCCTCTGCCACTTACGACCTTCGCCACAAGCAAGTGATTGTTGGGCTCGTGACTTGGCCTATGCCTTGGTCACCCAACAATTCTCCCTCAAACATATGCCTATTGAGACTCAAACCTGCAACCTCTGGTTCTGATACCACTTGTTAGGATCGACTGCTGCCATTACACCAAAAGTTCGAGCTAATAGTAAGAACTTAACACCTCTTTATAAGTAGTCAGCTACATTACATAGCCATTCTAGTGTAACTTGCCTCACCACTTCGAGTGTGACTTAGCCCTAACCTAACCTTCGCCATAAGTGGGCGATTGTTGGGTCTGTGACTTAGTCCATCTTAACCTCTAGCATAATCAGTCCCTCGCCATGGTTGACTATGACGTGGCCTACCATAGCCTCCAACATCAATAACCCCTCGACATTGTCACCTAACAATCTTGGGTGGTGATTATTAAGATCGAGTTTCACTAAAGGGGAGGGGTGAATAGTTAATTAAAATCGATCAAACAATCATGTAGTAAAAAAAAAGACAGAATTTTTATAGTGGTTCATCCTAAACTAGGACTAATCCACTCCCTGAGTCACCCTCCTTAAGAATTTCACTATAACTAGGTGTTTTCACAAGTTTACACCCTCTACTTTCCATGGGCTTAGTAAAGTAACCCATTAACCAAGACACCTCATTGTTATCCTACAAAGCATCCCTTTGTGGTCCTCAACATAGCCTAGTGAAAGAGTTTTTCTTACAATTTTTTTGACTTGTAAAACTTTTGTGAGAATCAAGGATAAACATAACACAAAATATCTTAGAAAAATCAACAAGTGCACACAAGAAAACACACAAAAAGCCTTTTCTTTCTTGCTTGTCTTCAATCTTTTTATAATCCAATTCATAGCTAAAAATGGAATGTCGTCTTCCTTTCATTTGCCACGAACTGAATCTTTTAAATCTTCCTTTAAATTTGAATTCTTACTTTTACTAGTCATCATTAAATCCTAATAGGTCTTCATTAATTTGATCTTGCAAAAATTGATCCTTAAAATTTCGAAATAATAGATTCAGTATCATGTAGAAATCAATAGTCAAATGGAATTTCCATTTAGGTTAGATGGAATTTCCATTTATCTATGCAATGTCCGAACCTACACGACTAATCTTTTGTCAAGCATTAAACACAAACCTATAAGAGCACAAGTGATAACAGAATGTCCATCAGTTAGCGTTGAAACATCCGTTCAATAATCACAGTAAAACAAGTGGACAAGTTATAACAGAATGTCCATCAACTATCGTCGAAATATGTTAGATTTGGATAGGAGAATTCAGATATCCGTTTTGTCAATTCAGATATCTTTTTTGTTGGTGTGCTGAGACAATAGAAAATGGAGATCAGTTCAGTTATCCATTGGAAAGCTAGGGCAGGCAGTTGTGCCAGATTGGATATCCATTTTGTCAAAACGGATATCCATTTTCGTAAGGTTGGAGATTAGTTTCAAGTGAGTCTTAAGTGAAGCCCAGCTGAAGAACAGACTGAACGATGAATGTGTTAGGTTGATGTTAGACCAAACGTAGAGTGTCAGGGTGATGCCAAGCAGGACGATGCGGGCATCACGTTTAGACCTAACGGCAAGGGCATAATGTACAAGCTAGACGAGACGAAGAAGACATAACATTTAGGCTAGATGGGATGCAAGAGGTGTTACATTTATGCCAAACTATCTGTATGGCACACTCGGTTCTTGTTGTACTAGATGGTCTAAGTTTGTTATCACCAGTATGTTGTAATGATTGTATAGACAACTCAAATTGATTAGGGATGTAGTACAAGGTTAGGGCTCTATATATAGGCTCGATTGTAATAGATGTAATAACGTCGTAATAGTAAAGCACACCATCACCTGTGAACGTAAGCATAGCCAAATCACGTAAATCTTGTTGTTCCTTGTGAGAGAGTGTTCATTGACTCTTCTTCTTCTTACGATGCTATGGATGATCTTGTGTGGAAGGTCCCAACAACTAATATCAGAGCTTGGTTTCAGAGGCTGTGATAGGAAGTGTGTGAAGATTTGATTGAAAAGATGGTAGATAATGGAAAGCTCAAGATTTAAAGGTTTAATGGCAAAGATTTTGATTTTTGGAAGATGTAGGTGGAGGACTATCTGTATCAAAGGAAGATGCACATGCCTTTTCAAGGGTAGAAACCAGAGGGGATGGACCAAAGTGCTTGGGAACTTCTGGATAGACAGGGACTGGGTGTAATTAGATTGATACTTACAAAAAATGTGGTGTTTAACATTGTCAAGCAAAGGACAACAGCAGATTTGATGAAGGCACTGTTTAACATGTACGAGAAGTCAACGGTGTCCAATAAAGTATATCTCATGCAATGACTATTTAATTTGAAAATGGATGAAGGAAGTTGTGTGACAGACCATGTAAATGTTTTTAACACTATACTATCTTAGTTGGATTCAGTAAACATAGTGTTTGATGATGAGGTTAGGGCATTGATTTTATTATTTTCCTTACCTGAAAGTTGGTCTGCAATGATAACAAGTGTTAGTAACTCACTTGGTCACACGAAGTTGAATTTAGGTGACATCACTTACTTGATTTTGAGTGAGGATATCTGGAGAAAAGAGAGTGGAGAAGCCTCAACCTCTACCCTAAATGTTGAGAGTAGAGGTAGAAGTCAGTTGAAAGGAAATAACAGGATGAAATATAATTTCATCAGAGAACAGATTGAGGAGGGCAATCTTATGCTGAAAAAGGTTGTAGGATCAAAGAACATTGCAGATATGCTGACTTAGGTGGTGAGTGTTTCAAAGCTGAGGATGTGTATAGCCTCAGCTGATCTCCAAAGGTGATTGACAAAGGAGATTTAGTGTGTTAGTATTGCTACTATTGCAAGGAGGTACTACATGTTGCTGAGCCATAGGATAACAATTAGGTGAAGTCCTTGAGACAAACTCCAAGTGGGAGATTGTTAGATCTAGACAAAAGAATTTGAATATTTGTTTTGTCAATTCGGATATCTATTTTGTTGGTGTGTTGAGACAGTAGAAAATGGAGATCAGTTCGGTTATCCGTTGGAAAGCCAGGGCAAGCAATTGTGCTAGATCGGATATCTGTTTTGTCAAAACGGATATCCGTTTTAGTAGGGCTGGAGATCAATGTAGAATTGGTCTTGAGCGAGTCCTAGGTGAAGCCCAACTGAAGGATAGACTAAACGATGAAGGCATCAGGTTGACGCTAGACCAGACGTAAAGGGCATCAAGGTGACGCTAGATGGGACGACAAGGGTGTAACGTTTAGACCTGATGGTTAGGGCATAATGTACAAGCTAGACAGGACGAAGAAGACGTAACGTTTAGGCTATACGAGATGCAGGAGGTGTTAGTTTAGGCCAGACTGTCCGTATAACATGCCCAGTTCTCGCTATACTAGACGGTTTAAGTCCGTTATCACCAGTATATTGTAATGATTGTATGGACGACTCAGATTAATTAGGAATGTAGTACAAGGTTCGGGCTCTATATATAGGCCCGATTGTAACAGATGTATAAAACACACCATCACACTTGTGGACATAGGCATAGCCGAACCACGTAAGTCTAGGCTCCAACAGAATATCTGTTAAATAAAGTTGTAGTAAGTTAAATCATCAAGTAACAATGGAGTGTTCGTCGACTAGCATCGAAATATCTATTTAGTGAAATTGTATTAAATCAAGTTATCAAGTAACAACAGAATGTCCATCAAAATACATCAGAACATCCGTTCAACACTTGCAATGATTCAAATAAGTTGATAATGGAATGTTCATTGAAAAATGCCAAAACATTCGTTCAGTAGCTCTACATTCATTTTCTATAATATTAACAGAATGTCCATTAGATAACTTCAGAACATCTTTTAAAAGCTTTGCATAATTTTAGATAGCAAATTCGTCATAGTATATATTAAACTAGAAACTAATTAACGAAACTTCTGTCATGAATACAGAACTTCTGTCAGACTTTCAACCTATATTCTGTAACATAATTGTTCACGGAGATTCCATAATATCCATGGAACTTCCGTTAGCATTATTACTTGTATTAACAAAACTTTTGCAATCTTCTTCTTTGAAACTTACGTCAGAACTTTCCTATTTAGAAATTGTACTTTGCATATTTTTAACACTTTGAAATAGCATCATAAAAGCATATTTTCCCCTAGGAGCAATTGCATGTTCATTGAGATAGGGCATCACTCATTCTCTGCTACTACCTAATACATGCTCCTTGACGTTTCCTTAACCGTCATGACTATTCCATATGTCTCTTGTGGTACAACACATTGTGACAAAATTAAGCAACGGAAAGTGTGACCTACGCAAGTGAGATGAGCTGTCATGATGAAGTGGCAATGAAGAAGAAATGCATGAATTGGAGCCTAAGAAGGTGTTGTATGAGTGAGCCACAATGCTAAGGAAGGTCATCAACTATGGTTTGTGAGAGATGAATAGAGAGGCAACTAGGGTTTGGTGTAAACCAGGAAAGACGTAAGGCTACAACTGTTGTGGTTGGGAGGAGGGTGAGATTAGGTTTTCCCTTCTCTCTGTCCATCACTTGTGAACTCTTAAAACCCAACCTTTGATTCCATGTTGGAAACTAAGAAATGGGTGGAAGTTTTTATATCTCATTCATAAACATAAGACTTCTTTATATAAAGGTTACATAGTAACAATAAATGACAATCAATGTAAGACTAAATCTACTTACACAACAAGTGGGTAGAGAATTTAACAATTTTCATCAATTTTTCCTAATATCAAAGCTTACATTTTTAAGAGAGAAAGAAATTGTAATAATCATTACCACCTTGATGTGATGGTGACAATGGTCCCCTATTCATCCTCTTGTGTTCTTTTCTTCCCCTTTTCAACCCTCCATACTTCTCCTTCTCGTCTTCCAACTAGCCTCTTCTACTCACTTTTCCATAGTCAGCCAAACAATAACCAACCAGATTGTTGCCCTCCATAGGGCATGTTGGCTTCTCTCCTCTCTTTGACTCTTTCAGATGTTTATTCTTCTCTATTTTCCCCAACACCACTGTCAACAAGAGGCCAAACCACATTGTTGTCATTCATTAGCCTTGTAACACTATCATTGTCACTTCCCTCCTCTACCTCTTTGATCCCAGCATTGTCACCTGTTCCTAGATTGCCACTATCAATGTGTACGACTGTCACCAATTCCTTCCCTCCCCCCTCAACCTTTTCACCCCTTCCCACTCCCTCCTTGTTAAAGATGAAAATGATGGAACGATACAATTGTCATGTACCCACACAATAAAGAGCAAGATTAGAGAATGCTTGATTTTATGCATTTTATTGTAGTTTTGTGTGACCAATGAAAGTAGATATAGGTGAAATAGTTATCTATATATATGGATATGAATAGATTGAGGGAAATAATTTGGATACATATAAATAACATGTTAGGCTTAATAATCCTACATCAAAAGTGATGTGTAGGACTTAAGCTTGATATACTTTTTCTCTACTAATTGATTTTGAAATAAACTTTAATATAGTATTAGAGCGTAGCTTATGCACATCACCTGTAAAACACTTGTAGGCTAAAAAGGAAGTCACAAGTGTGAAAAAGTGTTAGGCATAATAATCCCACATCAAAAACATTATAGTAGAACCCTAGTGTAATATACTTGTGCCCTCATTTTCTCACTATTAATTGGTTTTAAAATAAACTTTAGCATATTAGAAGATTTAATTATGGATGTTTAAAATTATGTAATTTAACAGAAGATTTAATTGTGGATAGAAATAAATGGAGGGAAAGGATTCACTTAACTAATTTTAGATAGTAAGATTAAGACATTGATTGTTGTTGTAGTTAATTGTGTTCCTTCATGTTCATATTACAAGCTTATAAACATCATGATATTATTCACATCTACCATATATCCCTAGTGGGCTCCTAAGTTATTCTCCTTATTTCAAAACTTTATGCAGCAATCAAAAATAATGAATATCAATACCTAAAATGAGTCAACTCCCTAGACATCCTTTACGTAAGCAATTCCAAGTTTTCCCACAGTAATAAGAATCCATTAATTTCAATCCCATAAGTCAGAAACCTCTTAAGTCTTTTCAACAAGTATTTTCTGAGTTCATTCATTAATTATATTTAGTTCTCACTTAGAAAGCTTGATTCAAACAGAGAAGCTAATCCAGATGGTTATGAAGTAACAGCATCATTGGTAGGAAGTTCCAGCTCCAAGTCTTCACTTTCTGATACCTGCCACTTCCCTTCAGCACGTCAATTGTCTGATGGATCACAAGACCTTGAACAAAGGTTAAGGTTTTATTGTGGTTGCTCTCAGGTAGAGGTGGATCCATTGCCCACTGCAGGAGCATCAAGCTCTCAAAGCAGGTTGAGTGCAGAAAAAAATGATGATACTTTGGAAGAAGCACTAGAGCCTCAGGGTTTGGAAGAGCCCTTTGGCTTGAATTCATCTCTGAGTAATGAAGGCTGTGAAGATGGATCTACAATAGCACATCCTAGAGAAGATGATTATCATCTTTCACCTATTGCAAAACAGCTGGTTTGTGCTCATAAAGTTCTTTTTCTTTGTCATCTGGATTTTATAACGAGAGAGAATTTTAAGGCAGTTTTGTTTAAGACAACCCATTTCCTGGGTTAACAAAAATTTAGCCTAGGTTCTAATGTTCACTAGTCCTAATTGTGCCATAGCCACTTCCCAGTGGGTAGAGACCCAGAAAGTTCATTTTATATTTTCTAATTAATGGTTTCATAAGATGAGGCGTGAAACTTGAATTCAAAAATCTTTTTTTTTTCAGGACACGTTGACAGTAAACTGTGATCTATATTGTCAACCAGATCTAGCAATTGGAGAAGCAGCAGATTTAAAGGATGAAGCATATGCAGAATCACACCAGCGCCTAAAGGCAATGAATGAACTTGTGGATGCAAAGTGCAAGTTATGTCTAACTCCAACTATGACTGCATGCTCCACATAAAAGTTATTTATGATGCATTTGAAATTTTGAAGGATGTAATGCATATTTAGAATTAGCAGTTTTGAGGTAAAAGAAGCTATTAGACTAGATGGTATTCTTATTGAAGTGTGGAAGTTATGTCTTTAACTACAATTATGACTGCATGTCCCCCATAAAAGTTGTTTGTGATGCATTTGAAATTTTGAAGGATGTAATTCATATTTACAATTAGCAGTTTGGAGGTAAAAAAAAAACTATTAGACTAGATGGTATCCTTATTGGAGTGTGTAAGTGCATGAGTGATGTAAAAACTTAAGTGATTAATTAAGCTTTTCAATATAAATTTAAAGACAAAGAAGATGTTAGATGAATGGAAATTTTTTTTTTCAATATCTATACTTAAGAATAAGGGGAACATACAAAATTTTAATAATTGTTAAGGTATTAAATTAATGAGTCATACTATGAAACTATGATAAAGGACGATAATTAAGTACAGACTAAAGCATATAACTAAAATTTTAGAAAATCAATCTGGATTTATATTAGGTAGATCAACAATGTTAGTTATTCATGTATTTAGACAACTAATAGAAAATTAAAAGTTAAGAAAAAGAATTTCTACATAGTTTTCATTTAATTAGAGAAAACTTGTAATGGAGTATTTAGAAACCTATTGTGATGGATATTGGAAAGAAAAGGAGAATCTATAACATATATTGATATTACAAAGGACATGTATGAAAAATCAGTTATTAGTGTTAAATTATAAAAAGGGAAACTAGAGAATTTCTAATAGAGATAGACTTACACCAAATCTCCTCTTTAATTCCATATTTGTTTGTTTTAGTTATAGATGAAATAATTAAAGTAAATTCAAAGAGAAATACTTCAGTTATGAATTAGTATATTAGACTATAATGTATGATCATGTGCAAAAAGTTAATATTGTAGAGATGTGAATGCTTAATTGAATGAGTGATAATATATTATAAAGGATAAATTAAAAAATGATTTTATTAGAAATAAAATAGGAGTTGCACCAATTGAAGATAAGATAAGAAAAAATTGGTTTAGGTGGTTTGGTTGTATTTTTAAGAGGTCAATGGATGCACCAGTTAAGAAAGGATAATTGCTTAGTATAGAAGAAACTAAAAGAAGTAGAAGAATGCCTAAAACTAATTATTTGGAAATTGTGAAAAAAAATTAAATTTATGTAATTTTAATTGAATATTTGACCATAGAAATATATGGAAAAAAGGATTCATATGACCGACCTCACATGGTAAGATCATAACATGGTTTTTTTTTTGTAATCCATATTTAGAGTAATATGTGCAGAACATTTCTGCAAGAAGCCAATTACAATGTTCAACATGGTCAAAAGGATAAAATGTAAAACAAACAACCCATTTTTTATGATAGGTAATGCTCACAAATTATTGCTTTCTCCACAGGCCAAAACATCAAAGGCAGGTTATGCTAGAGATATAAAACTCCAAAAAGAAATTCAAGAGGCACTTGAAAGAGAGAAATATGTAATAGAAAGACTTAAAAGTCAACGAGGTGAAATTTTTGAAGAACTTCAAATTGCTCAGAGGCAGAAGGCCATGTTGGAAAGCCAGATCATTAAATCTGATTATGCTTCCAAGGATCTTGAACAGAAGCTATCAGAAACACGAAATCTTTTAGATACACTGAAATCAGAGAGAGATCAGTTACAATGGGAGCATGATAATGCCACTAGAGAAGTGGGAGAACTACAGCAAATGGAAGTGGAAGCCAATGTGAGCAGTTATAGCTCCTCCAGCGTCTCACAGTTCACTTCCTTGGAGCTTGAACAAGCTACTCACAAATTTGAAAGTTCTCTCATAATTGGACAAGGTAGATATGGACATGTTTATAAAGGTTACATACATCATACTCCTGTTGCTATAAAAATTTTGCATCCTGAGAGCTTGCAAGGTCAGTCAGAATTCTATCAAGAGGTATACAAATCCGTCTGCTACCATATGTCATGTACTTTGTTTGACTTCAGATGGCAAATTTTGCATGATTTTTTTTTTATATCCGATCATTATTGCCTTGCTTCATTTCTTTCTTTCTTTGTGTTTGACAATTAATTCTTTTGACTGATAATAAAATCAACCAAATTAGAAATATTGTTTGTTTTCTGAATATTGTATTTGATACAATGATGTTATTTCAGGTGGACATTCTTAGTAGAGTAAGGCACCCAAACTTGGTCAACCTTTTGGGTGCTTGCTCAGAATTACCGGCACTTGTGTATGAGTACCTTCCGAATGGAAGCTTGGAAGATCACCTTACATGCAAAAATTGCACCCCACCTCTTCCTTGGCATGTTCGCACTAGAATTGCTTATGAGGTCTGCTGTACTCTTGTCTTCCTCCACTTAGCAAAGCCTTCTGCTATTGTCCATGGGGATCTCAAGCCAGCCAACATCCTATTGGATGCCAATCTAGTCACCAAACTTGGTGACTTTGGCATTAGTCGACTTATCAGTCCATCTGCCACAACCTTGGTTTTCAACCATTACACCGTTTCCGAAGGAACAGCTGCCTACGTGGATCCTGAGTTTCTATCAACTGGAGATCTTATTCCACAATCGGATGTTTATTCCTTTGGTATTGTACTTTTGTGTCTCCTTACTGGGAAACCTGCAGAAGGGATTGTCAAGGAAGTGCGGGAGGCGGTGGACAAGGGAAAACTACAAGATGTACTGGACCCTGCAGCTGAAGATTGGCCATTACAGCATGCAGAGCAGCTAGCATACTTGGGAATCAGATGTTGTGAGGTGAACAGAAAGAACCGACCCGACCTGATGAATGAAGTATGGAGGCTGGAGAAAATGAAGGATGCTCCATTATCATTCCAATCATCATCATCATTAGGATCACCGCAAGAGAACAGAACTGGTGTTCCTTCTTATTTCACTTGTCCAATCTCTCAGGTAATCTATATATGCTTGATAAAACAAACAACATATAACATAATTTGTTTGGCATAGTATTCCCTCCCTCATTG
This sequence comes from Amphibolis antarctica, assembly GCA_024699675.1. NCBI lineage: Eukaryota > Viridiplantae > Streptophyta > Magnoliopsida > Alismatales > Cymodoceaceae > Amphibolis > Amphibolis antarctica. The sequence continues at coordinate 37,599 of JAMKPZ010002192.1, forward strand.
TATCTTTTTCATAATTGGGTCCCACACCATAAATAGATCTAGGGATTTTATTTTTTTTTTAAAAAGACCTAATTAATCAGTCTTGCACTTTACTGTAAGAGGAAAAATTTGGATTCAAAGTTAAGCAAAAACATTACCACCGTGAGAAAAGCTTACACTTGATAAATAAGAGCATCAACTAAATGCATTAAAGATTAAAGGAACTTGGTTCAATTCTCATCCTTTTTGTTTTATTTTCTAGATAAAACAAGCAAATGTGTATGTATAAAGGTCTAAAAAGGGAAATTTTACTGGTTTTGGTCTTCACTTCATGCCACTTTTGTTGCATTTGACTTTTCCTGTGCCTATCTGAAGCCGTCTGCAAACACAAATTGATTTTTTTATGATCTATATTGTGAAATGAAATTGCCACTTTCATATCATTTATATATATAATACCATAATTTGCAGGAGATCATGAAGGATCCTTGTGTAGCAGCTGATGGATACACTTATGAGTCTGAAGCATTTAGAAAGTGGCTTGAGAGTGGTAAGAAAACATCACCAAGGACAAAACTCAGGCTTTCTCATGAGCTTCTTACTCCCAATCATGCTCTCCGTACTGCAATTCAGGAATGGCTGCAACAAAGTCACACAAAATCATTTAGAGATGTCCATCCTTTTTCATTGCGGTAATAGCACTGTGTTCCTTTAGTTTTTTCTGCATTAATTTTTTTCCATGCCTCATTTTGTATTTCATAAAATTAATTTTTCTGTACAATACAACAGAAATGAAATTGCCACTTTCATATCATTTATATATATAATACCATAATTTGCAGGAGATCATGAAGGATCCTTGTGTAGCAGCTGATGGATACACTTATGAGTCTGAAGCATTTAGAAAGTGGCTTGAGAGTGGTAAGAAAACATCACCAAGGACAAAACTCAGGCTTTCTCATGAGCTTCTTACTCCCAATCATGCTCTCCGTACTGCAATTCAGGAATGGCTGCAACAAAGTCACACAAAATCATTTAGAGATGTCCATCCTTTTTCATTGCGGTAATAGCACTGTGTTCCTTTAGTTTTTTCTGCATTAATTTTTTTCCATGCCTCATTTTGTATTTCATAAAATTAATTTTTCTGTACAATACAACA
>JAMKPZ010002196.1:0-16072 GCA_024699675.1 Amphibolis antarctica
CCGACGCTGGAGCCGGCTACCACCGCACCACCTGATCTCCAGAACCTGACCACCTTCGAATATCTGTCCAGGCACATGGAGCCTTGGGAGGACAACCCACTGCCAGACTAGGAGCTAGAAGATGGTTTGCTACGATTGTTAAGAGAATCTCCGACATGCAGTGAAGGTCCGACCCTTCACCAACGACCCCCGCCATCGCCCATCCTACGGGGAGGAACTTTGGAAATGGACACCGCGTTCGATTCATTTGTGCAAGGAAATGGAATAGCAAGGTGTGCTCCTTCCCCCTCTCCTTCAACTTAGCACTGCAACACCCACCTAATGACCAAGGTGGGGACACTCCAGGCTTGTAGGTCATCAACGTTAAGAGGCAAGCCTGATGGCTTCGGAGCGACTCACGCCGGAACCCACTCCTTCAACAATAGGCTTGGCATCCCACACACAAGTGCGCCAGTAGCTGCGTCCTTAGCAGCCACCGATTTGGCAACCCGACCAAGTCACTCGAGGCTTGGCAATCACACCAAGTATCTCGCTCAGCACAGGGAACCATAGTAGAGAACCTTATCATCCAAAAACCATCAACTCTCGGCAGGGGTGCCTCATCATGGAGCTGGGATAGCTAGTCTACTCAGTCAAGATAACACCTTCCACAAGCAGAATATTGGCCAAAGTCACAGGGCATAACTAGGGGCATTCTACCCCTCCCCTGCCGTAGTCACTCGAACAGGTGAACATGACCAGCCCACTGCATCCTCATCCGAGACTCCACTTGGGTTCCCCCTCCTATTGACATGGCTACAAGTCCCTGCAGCAGGGGCAGGACTAGGGGCATTCTGCCCCTCCCCCTCCTCATGCACTAGGCGGCCAAAGCAGCAAATGAAGCCCACTGGCATGACACCTCAAGCAGACGGGTACGACAAGTCCATTGCCATCTCCTCTAGAGCCTTCCCAAGGTTCACCACCATCTCTAACTGGCAGTCGGTGCACCTACCCGGCACCCAGCCAAGAGACCACGGATGTAGTTCCCACCAGGTTCATCATCCAGCACCCCTTCAGCTTGAGGGTCAGCAATTTGTAGAAGACCTTGACAACCTCCACTAGCAAGATCAAGAACTTGAAGAGGTCGGTCCATGGGTCCAACCGCCCGAGTGCAACGGTATAACTTCTACTGACGAAGTTGAACTTGTAAACCTTGGGGATGAACAACATCGAAAAGAAACAAAAATTAGCAAAGAGGTACCTGAGCCCTACTGGCAACAACTCCTCGCACTCTTGTGAGAATTTGTGGAAGTGTTTGCATGGGATTATGAAGACATGCCCAGTTTTGATGAATGGGCAGCAGTCCACCAACTAACCCTCAAATCGGGAGACTGCCCTATGAAGCAGAAAGCTCGACAGATGAGACAGGAATGGGCCCAGAAGCTGAACGAGGAAGTTTACAAGCAGTTGAACGTCTGGTTCCTCCAGCTGGTCTTCTACCCAGAATGGGTGGCAAACATGGTACCCATACCAAAGAAGGATGGGTGGGTACGCATGTGTGTCAACTATCGGGACCTCAACAAGGCTAGCCCCAACGACGACTTCCCACAACCAGATCAAGAGCCAAAAGATGACCTGCTGCAACTGTTCGGAGAATCTCCAGCGTGCACCGGGGACCCAACTCTTCACCAACCTCCCTCGCCAATGCCAATCCTATAGGGAGGAACTTCGGAAACGGATGTGGCGTCCGACTGGTTTGTACAGGGAAAAGAGACGACAAGGTGCGCTGCTTCCCCCTCTCCTTCAAACTAGCGCAGCAGCACCCACCTAATGACCTAGGTGGGAACACTCTAGGCTTGTAGGTCATCAACATCAGAAGGCAAGCCTAGTGGCTTCCGCGCGACTCACGCCGGAACCCGCTCCTTCAACAACAGGGCTTGGCATCCCACGCACATGTGTGCCGGCAGCTACGTCCTCAGCAGCCACTGACTTGGCAACCCGATCAAGTCAACCGGGACTTGGCAATCATACCAAGTCTCTCGCTCTACACAGCAAACCACCAATCCCTCAGGCACCGGCTAGATCAACCGGAAACCGTCAACCATCAATAAGGGTACCGCATCATGGAATTAGGACAGCTAGCCTACTCAGTCTGGGCAACATCTTTCAAAATGCTGGCCGACACTCCGGGACAAAACTAGGGGCATGCTGCCCCTCCCCTCAAGCCAGTAAACAAGACCAGCCTATTGCATTCTCTTCCAAAACTCCACCTAGTTTCCGCCTCCCATCAACCTGGCAGCCAGTTCCTCCCACCAGGGCAGAACTAGGGGCATTCTACCCCACCTTTTGTGGATGCTTGGCGGCCAGAACAACTGATGGGGCCCAACGACACAACACCTCGGGAAGACGAGCACGGCAAGTCCATTATCATCCCCTCTAAAGCAATTTTGGGGTCCGTCACTACTTTGAACCAGCAGCCGGTTCACCTACCCGGCACCCAGCCAGAAAACCACGGCCACCACTCCCACCAAAACCATCATCTAGCACCCTTCCAGCTTGAAAGTCAACAAGCCGCCGGAGATGTTGACGGCCCCTACTTGCAAAGCCAAGAATCCAAAGAAGAAGACCCGTGGGTTCAACCACCCGAGACCACAGGCATAGCATCCACGGATGAAATTGAACTTGTAAACCTTGGGGATGAGCAACACAGAAAAGAAACGAAAATTAGCAAAGAGGTTCCCGAGCCCTACTAGCAACAACTCCTCACACTCCTACGTGATTTTGTGGAGGTGTTTGCATGGTAAGGAAACCCGGTTGTCGGCACCTCGAAAACTTAGACGTAAGGATCGGGCGTTTAACCGGCCCGCCACCGGCAAACTGGTACGAAAACCCGGTTGCCGGCACCCCGAAAACCATACTTAGAGGTATGGATCGGGCGTGTAATCGACCCACCACTGACAAACCGGTAAGAAAACCCGGTTGCCGACACCCCGAAAACCATACTTAGACGTATGGATCGGGCGTTTAACCGGCCCGCCACTGGCAAACCGGTAAGAAAACCTGGTTGCCGACACCCCGAAAACCATACTTAGACGTATCGGCAAACCGGTAAGAAAACCCAACTGCCGGCACCAAACCTTACTTAGACGTATGGATCGGGCATGTAACCGGCCCGCCACCGGCAAACCAGTAAGAAAACCCGGTTGACGGCACCCCGAAAACCATACTTAGACGTATGGATCGGCCGTTTAACCGGCCCGCCACTGGCAAACCGGTAAGGAAACCCAGTTGCCGGCACCCCAAAAACCATACTTAGACATATGGATCGGGTGTATAACCGACCCACCACCGGCAAACCGGTAAGGAAACCCGGTTGCCGGCACCCCGAAAACCATACTTAGACGTATGGATCGAGTGTGTAACCGGCCCACCATCGGCAAACCAGTAAGAAAACTTGCCGCCTCGGTCAGAGCGGCCATCCCTACGATGCCTCCAGTACCCAAGGTCGTCACGGCAACTCTCACTCCCTCGGCTAGCACTCTAGCCCGCATAGTCACTTCAACAACTACGACCCAGGCACCGCTCCAACCACATCTAATGAGGCAGCAGTTCACACCTTTGACTGCGCCAGTCGTATCCTCCCTCGAGCAGTGTAAGGGCAAGGAGGCAGTCGTCTCTCTGGCTCTCCCCTCATTCCAACAACAGCGGTCCGCATGCACGGCTATAACCAGGTCCAGCCAGGTATATCAACCAAAGCCGCACCATGGGGGGATCTCCATCCCAGGAGTGCCAGACCAGCCAGCAACCGGCGGTCGTCCGCTTGCTCCACTGACGGCCGCCTCATCAACGCCGGTTGCCCACTCACTGCCACCCTCGGACTTATCAATCCAGCTACAGGGGATACAGGCAGACATCTCACTATGGGATCTACTTTGGTCCTCCATCGAGCACCAGGAAACCCTCCTCAGGGCACTGCAAGTGGCAAAGGTGAACCAAGGCCTCACTCCCAGGGCCATAGAAGGAATGGTGGCCACAATGACAGTCCCGTCCTTCGTCTACTTCTCCAACTTGGACCTCTCGCCAGCCGGGACCGATCACAACCTGTCCTTGTACATCTGGGTACAGTATAAGGACCTCTACATCCCCATGGTCATGATCGACAATGGATTAGGGCTAAACTTGTGCCCACTACAGGTCTTGCACAAGTTGGGGATTAAAGAACAAGACTTACTCCCCACGGATTGGGTAATGAGAGGGTTCGATGGCACTCTTCATGAAGCCAAAGGTGAGGTTGTCCTTCCCCTCGTCATCGGAACAGCAGTCTTCGATGTTTTGGTACATGTGGAGGACATTCCCCCAAGCTAAATCTCATCTTGGGCCGCCCATTCCTCCACCAAAATTCCATCGTACCATCCACCCTTCACAAGATGCTTAAATTCTTGTGGAAGGGGGAGGTCATCATTATATTGGCGGAGAATTATTACCACGCAGGACAGTCTATGGTCGCTGTAGCATCTTCTGGGTCACAACACCCGACGCTGGAGTTGGCTGCCACCGCACCACCTGATCTCCAGAACCTGACCACCTTCGAATATTTGTCCAGGCGCATGGAGCCTTGGGAGGACAACCCACTGCCAGACTAGGAGCTAGAAGATGGTTTGCTACGATTGTTCAGAGAATCTCCGACATGCAGTGAAGGTCCGACCCTTCACCAACCTCCCCCGCCATCGCCCATCCTACGGGGAGGAACTTTGGAAATGGACACCGCGTCCGATTCATTTGTGCAAGGAAATGGGATAGCAAGGTGCGCTCCTTCCCCCTCTCCTTCAACTTAGCACTGCAACACCCACCTAATGACCAAGGTGGGGACACTCCAGGCTTGTAGGTCATCAACGTCAAGAGGCAAGCCTGATGGCTTCCGAGCGACTCACGCCGGAACCCACTCCTTCAACAATAGGGCTTGGCATCCCACACACAAGTGCGCTAGTAGCTACGTCCTTAGCAGCCACCGATTTGGCAACCCGACCAAGTCACTCGAGGCTTGGCAATCACACCAAGTATCTCGCTCAGCACAGGGAACCACAGTAGAGAACCTTCCGGTCACCGATACGATCATCCAAAAACCATCAACTCTCGGTAGGGGTGCCTCATCATGGAGCTGGGACAGCTAGCCTACTCAGTCAAGATAACACCTTCCACAAGCAGAATATTGGCCAAAGTCACAGGGCATAACTAGGGGCATTCTACCCCTCCCCTGCCGCAGTCACTCGAACAGGTGAACATGACCAGCCCACTGCATCCTCGTCCGAGACTCCACTTGGGTTCCCCCTCCTATTGACATGGCTGCTAGTCCCTACAGTAGGGGCAGGACTAGGGGCATTCTGGCCCTCCCCCTCCTCATGCACTAGGCGGCCAAAGCAACAAATGAAGCGCACTGGCATGACACCTCAAGCAGACGGGTACGACAAGTCCATTGCCATCTCCTCTAGAGCCTTCCCAGGGTTCACCACCATCTCTAACTGGCAGCCGGTGCACCTACCTGGCACCCAGCCAAGAGACCACGGATGTAGTTCCCACCAGGTTCATCATCCAGCACCCCTTCAGCTTGAGGGTCAGCAATCTGTAGAAGACCTTGACAACCTCCACTAGCAAGATCAAGAACTTGAAGAGGTCGGTCCATGGGTCCAACCGCCCGAGTCCACCGGTATAACTTGTACTGACGAAGTTGAACTTGTAAACCTTGGGGATGAACAACATCGAAAAGAAACAAAAATTAGCAAAGAGGTACCTGAGCCCTACCGGCAACAACTCCTCGCACTCTTGTGAGAATTTGTGGAAGTGTTTGCATGGGATTATGAAGACATGCCCAATTTTGATGAATGGGTAGCAGTCCACCAACTAACCCTCAAATCGGGAGCCTTCCCTATGAAGCAGAAAGCTCGACAGATGAGACAGGAATGGGCCCAGAAGCTGAAGGAGGAAGTTTACAAGTAGTTGAACGTCTTGTTCCTCCAGCCGGTCTTCTACCCAGAATGGGTGGCAAACATGGTACCCGTACCAAAGAAGGATGGGTGAGTACGCATGTGTGTCAACTATCGGGACCTCAACAAGGCTAGCCCCAAGGACGACTTCCCACTACCACACATAGATGTCTTGATAGATGACGCTGCCAAATACGGGGTGTATTCTTTCATGGACGGATTCTTCAGGTACAACCAAATCCACATGACGGAGGAAGACAAGGAGAAGATCGCATTTACAACCCCCTAGGGTGTCTTCTATTACAGGGTGATGCCATTCGGGCTCTAAAATGCTGGTGCTACCTACCAAAGAGGCATGACCACCCTCTTCCACGACATGATGCACAAAGAAGTCGAAGTCTACGTTGATGATATGGTAGTGAAGGCGCGCACTCATCAATAGCATCTCAAGCACTTGATAAGATTGTTTGAGTGCCTAAGGAAGTACAAGCTCAGGTTAAACCCATCAAAATCAACATTCGGGGCCACCACTGGAAAACTCCTCGGCTTCGTCATTAGCAAACAGGGAATTGAGGTAGATCCCGACAAGGCAAAAGCAATCTTAGATATGCCTCCCCCACAGACGAAGCAACAGATCCAGAGCTTATTGGTAAGGCTACAATACATCGGGCGCTTCATCTTGCACCTCACGTCGACTTGCGAGCACTTCTTCAAGTTGTTGAAGAAAAATGCTAGCTTCGCATGGACAGTGGAATGCCAAGTCGCCTTCGACCACATCAAGCGGTAGCTATCCCAGTCACTGATTCTCATGCTGCCTCATCCTGGGTGACTGCTCTTCCGATACATGTCAGTCACGACTTCTTCCAAGGGCGTAGTGCTGGGTCAGCATGATACTACTGGCAGAATCGAGCAAGCCATATACTACCTCAGTAAGAAATTTATCGAGGTAGAGGAATGGTATGAGCTGATAGAAAAATACCACCTCTCATTGGTTTGGATGGTGACAAAGCTGCGACACTACTTGGTGGTCTACCTGGTTCTGTTACTTAGCCACCTGGATCCCATACGCTACCTCTTTGACCAGCCGGCCTTGGTAGGCAGATGCATAAAATGGCAAATGCTCCTTGTGGAGTTTGACATCCGGTACATATCCCAGAAATTCATGAAGGCCCAAGCCATGGCCGACTAGCTAGCACACCAACCCTTATTGGATTATCAGCTGTTCGAGGACTCGTTCCCAGATGAGCCTGTCTTCACCATCAACGAGCCGGATCCAGACCAACTAGATCTTGACCAACCGGAACCCCATACCCTGTACTTTGACGGAGCGGTTAACACCAAAGGCCGCGAGGTGGGGGTCGTCCTAATGGATCCCCAAGGACGGATGCTGCCCGTAGCCAAGCGTCTTCTCTTCACGTGCTCACACAACAAGGCAGAGTACGAGGCTTGCGTCATGGGGCTACGACTCGCACTGGAACTCCAGGTCACCCATCTACGTGTGTTCAGTGATGCCATGCTGGTAATCTCTCAAAATCTCAATAGGTGGAGAACCCAAGACCCCAAGCTCCAGCCATACTAGGAGCTCGTACTACGATTAGCGGGCAACTTCTGGTTCGTCCACTTCCAGCACGTCGGCCGCAAGCATAACCCGTACGTAGACACTTTGGCCGTCCTAGTGTCATGGGTAATGATCGTGGAAGGTTGGTGCATAGCCATAGAAGTCACAACGCTTCATCAACCAGCTTACAGTGAGGACATCTACCACCTCACGGAAGTCCCCAGGTGGGGAGATGTCAGACCTATGGCTTTGCATCCGGCTAGCCGCCCCAACAACCGACAAACAGCCAACCAACATGGAGAACCGGCCCCGGTCGATGAACCTGACAATGTAGACCCCAAGTCCCCAGGCGACGATCTGGGGAACTCACAGCAAGAAGATCGCCCTTGGTATTCAGATGTACAAACTTTCCTAGAAACTGGAGTGTTCCCATCAGAAGCTACCACCCAAGATCGACGTACGCTGTCCAGGCTAGCAGCCGGCTACATCATCAGCGGGGGATAGCTCTATAAGCGGTCTTACAACCAGACCCTTCTCCGGTGTGTGACCTAGCCAGAGGCACATACGGTTATGCAGGAAATCCATGAAGGTGTTTGTGGATCACACATGAACGGGATCCTCCTGGCAAAGAAGATCATACTACAAGGCTATTACTAGAGCACAATGGAGGCAGACTGCACAACCTACGTCCGTCGTTGCCACCAATGCCAGATTCATGGAAATCTCATCCATGTGCCCCCCAAGGAACTATACAACATGGCTTCCCCTTGGCCATTCTCCATGTGGGCCTTGGATGTGGTAGGCGAGGTCAAGCTGATAGCCACCACTGGACACTGGTACATACTGGTGGCCATAGATTACTTCACCAAGTGGGTGGAAGTGGCATCCTACAAAATAGTCATGGTAGCCGCCACCCAGAAGTTCCTACGTAACCACATCATCACCCGGTATGGCATAACCTTCGAGGTAGTGACTGACAGTGGCACCAACTATATAGCCAAGTAGGTTACCAACTACCTCGAGCAGTGCTATATCCACCACCTAAGGGCATCCCCCTACAGGCCACAGATGAATGGAGCGGTCGAAGCGTTAACAAGACATTGGTCCGGATCCTCAAGAAGATGGTCCGGACACACAAGGATTGGCATGACCACCTCCCGCACGCACTTTGGGCCTACCAGACGTCCTTACGAACCGCCACCAGAGAAACACCATACTCGCAGGTGTATGGGTCTGAAGCAGTATTACCGATGGAAGTGGAGCTTCCATCTCTCTACATCCTCAAGGAGGAAGTAGACTTTGACGACCAGTGGTCAGAATCATGTCTACTGCAACTCAATCTCCTAGACGAGAGAAGATTGAGAGCATTGGACCACGCCTAGAGTTATCAGTGGAAGATGGCAAGGAGTTATGGCAAGAAAGTCCATCCCTAGCTCCTCACGCCCGGTGACTTAGTCCTCCATGCCACCTTCCCAATAGGCTCCATGGGAAAATTCTCCCCAAATTGGCGTGGCCCATATGTCATCACCAAGACCCTCAGCGGGGGGGCCGCCTACCTCTTTGATGAGGCCACACAACAAGAGTTCGTCCCGGTCAATCTATCACAGTTAAAGAAGTTCTACCCATACACAAAGCAACCAGGGTGCATCGCGGTAGCCGCCTTCAGACAAGTTGGCTGCCGATGTCCACCACCGGCCACTGGCGTCTCAGATAGATGCCCCACCAATTGTCCAAGAGGCCATCTCCCCGTAGCCGTACGTGACAAGCACATCGCATACTCGACCAAGGCTCGTCACGATCACCGCCTTCAAACAGGCCGGTCACCGGTGTCTCAGACAAACGCCCCACCAGTTGACCAAGAGGCCAGCTCCCCACAGCCATACGTGACAAGCACATCACGTACTCAACCAGGGCTCATCATGACCGCCGCCTTCAGACAGGCTGGTCGCCGACGTCTTCGCCTGACTCTCCACCGACTGAGCAAGAGGTCAGCTCCTGACAGGTATGCTACTTTCCTTGGTGAATCACCTCCTATGACTCACATGTCACACGATGCACACACGATAGGCAGGTCCAGCCCTCTAGTCATCCTACCTCATCCGTACTGGAAAGGAAGAGGGTCGACAGAGCTAGCCAAACCTTCACCCCAAAAGTTGGTATGTTTTCCAGGTCTCAGTCTACCAGAAGGTCTCCGTGCCCCCTCAGTCTCAGAGCCACAAAATGACCGGGTCACCATCCATCAGAAGAAACACCAGGAAGTCTGCAAACGACCCAGCCATCATCCACAGCCTGTTGCCCCAATACTTACACACTCCACCATCCAACCGGCCTTCCACCATCTGCTACATCCAACATACCCGGTAGTCGCATCCACTACTGACGGTGAGAACAGTTTGCAGCAGCAGACGGTGCATCCGACTCAAGAAGTGCTATCTAGACCTCTGGGACGAATTACCGACCCCAAGTGTGTTACCAACTACATCCGGGTCTCTACATCAAAAACCTGAGTGCCTGACTTGTTTAACTCCAATGACGTCAAGGCAAAACAGAGCGAGTAATCCAGGTTTTTCCTTGTCTCCATGGTCTTTGCTGATTTCGAGTGGTTATGAGGTGCCGATGGGAGATCACTTCTTCCCCCCAAATGAGTATCCAACCTGCCATTTTTACCTTGCCTGAGTGCCACCCGATAATGGGGAGATCACAAACTTCAACTCCCTCTAGGTAAGGTATTCCCCTTCAACCCAACCATGACAATATCGAGTTATTTTGCTTACCAACAGCACGTGGGGAGGGCTAGTAGTATTCTTTTATTCAATTTTATTTCTCTCTTCTATTTTGTAAAGAAAAAAAAAAGGCAAAAAGAAGAAAAACAACAACAATAAAAAAGAAAAAGAAGGAGAAGAAAAGTCAGTGGCTAGAATCCTTCTTCAATGAAAAGAAAAAAATATATATAAAAGAAAAAAAAGAAAAAGTTACTTGTTGCTGAGTCCTAAAAGCATACGGACTCCTATGTAAGGGTACGGACTCCTATGTAAGGGAAGGGTAGATCTTAGGATTCCACCATCTGTTGGCAGTCCAATACCCAACTTGTCATGATTAACCAAGTATTTCCTTCTTTTAGGGCTTGGCAACCCATCAAAGTCCGCCAATATAACCAGGTGCTGGAACCCATTTGTCGACACCCACTTCTCCCTTTTCTCTTGTCCTAGGGCTTGACATCCCAACTAAGTTGTCAAGATAGGGCTTGGCATCCCTCACAGAAGACCTACTGGTAGCTGCGTCCTCAGCAGCATTGGGCTTGGCATCCTGCTGAAAGTCGCTTCCACCCCCGAGTTCCGATGCCCACATTTCTGGAACCCGCACTATTCTATCCATTATCACCGCACCCCCAGAGCAAACTTGTGAGGAAGAATCAGCATAACTATGGGCAGAAGGACAACTTTCGGATCTCTCCTCTCGACCTACCTTGGTCGCCTTAGGGTCACTTCCGCTGGACAAAGGAACCACGTTTCCAAATACACCCGTGTGAATGTCCAGTGGTTCCCTTTTGTTATGAGGTGAGCCACCATTCATTCCCCTATAGGTTCGGATAGCACTATTGGGTCGGAACAACCACCTTGCGCAGACTCCATCATAGGCAGCCACTTGAAAAATACCCTCACCTCTTCCGTGACACTATTCCTAAAACATCGGTGAATAGACTTGGCACCCACCACCTTTACAGAACCAACGAGGTAGGACACGAGAGGAAGGGCCACAAGGGAATGTCTCAACACCTTCACACACCTCACCACCTGTATTCATAGATAAGGGGAGGTAACAACACTACCTCCTCACCCTTGGAAACTAATGTACGAATGAGTGTGCAGGTAAATAACCCAGTTGGGTCAATCAGCCAGCTGCCACTTAGGAGACATGGCTACCCACGAACGGCTGGCACCTCGGCTGCGTCCAACATTAGGATGATAACCGTTCCTTGCAGGAACAAAGGAGACCCACCCATGCACATCGCCCAGCTCAAACAGCTAGAAGCCAGTACAAGGACTCGGGGAAATGATCGGTTGTCGGGTAAATTAGCCGGTATCTGGCACATCTGCCATGACGCGAATACCCTTTCTATATTACTACCTCGCACCTTACTCGCATACACGCACACATTCTTGGGTACACGATCCACAGGAAATATTTTTTTTAAAGATGATTGGTATTATTTAGAAAATTCCTTGGATTACAGACGCGAGACAAAAAAAAAAAAAAAAAAAATAGGCTGCTGGGTACACGACGTCAGTCCACGCCACTATCCCTCCGACACCCGTACCTCCGATGCTTGGCCCTTTGACGCTCCCATTCAATCTCCCTGGCCTCCATCTGCTGCAATAAGCCAACCAGCCAGTCCTCACGGTTCATCACCCGCATAAGGACGTCGTCTCGAGCGCTCGGGCAGTCCATCGCAGTGCATAAACATTCACCCATGGGGTTCAGCAGGGACTCCGTGGATGACACACCAGAAGCCATGCACTAGCCCGAAACTCCGCCTGGGAATGGTGAAGCGGTAGTGGAAGCAGTCAGCCGATGCCCGGTCGAAGGCCCGGCAGATGTCTTGGCAGACGAGCTGACCCGCTTAGAAGTGAGCCTCTCGTAACGACTGAGATCAATCGTCGTGATAGGTTGGGTCAGAAGCGGGACCTTCTGCCGGCCATCGGTCAAGACGCGCAGGAAGCCTGCCAGCTCGACCAGAGCCTCACCGAATAGCAACTAGCTGGGAGGCCGTCGACCCAGGTAGACCACGCTTCGAATTTGGTGCCGGACCACCGCCACCCATTTCACCTAGCAACCAATTACCACCATGAAAGTTGTGAGGTAAGTCACCATGCTAAGCTCGTCCCAATGCCCCCCTTCTGGAAAGACCGTGTTGTTGAGGATAAAGGAGACGAGGTGGGCGACTAGGTTCAGGTCACGCGCCTTGACCACCCGCTGGGCCCAACCGACATCCACTACAACTGCCCTGTTGATGTCGTCGATACTCCAAGGGAGGCTCGGCAGAGGGGCGAAGACTTCCAGACCGGTGAAGCGGAGGCCTAGCACCTTGAACAGGAGCACATCGGAGAGTTCTGCCGGTCTGGCCCAGAGGCCGATGACGAGTTGTGACTCCACGTCAGACAGGTTGGAGTACATCTCGGCTATCGGGCCGGGGATGGTCTCCACGCGGTGGAAATCCAGAATGAACTGGAGCAGGCCTTGTGCGGTGAATAGCTGCTCCACCTCCGACAGCCGGTCAAAGTCAGCTGGCCTGTCGTATAAAACACTCCTCAGCACTAGGCGATCGTTCGCTGGGAGGACCAACTCCTGGTCAATGTCAGGAGGTGAGACACCTTCAGCCACCACCTCGCCGCAACTGGTTGCCGTGTGAGACCACGGGAGCGCCATGCAGACTGATTCTACATCCGAGGCCACATCGTCAGGCATTGCCGACGGCATGTCAGGAAACTCCAGAAGGAGCCACTGTCTCCCAACCAGCATCTTGCGGTGCGTCCGGCGCCGCGAGCTTTCGAAAGGAGCCTCTGCCAACACCTCGCCTTCCGTGTCATCTTCTGGTAGATGAGAACCGAATGTGTCAGGGTCCCCATGCCACTCCGATAGCCACCATCGGGAAATAGCCTCAGCGGATGGGGAGTCGCACCCACCGTCCATAAGCAGTTAGAAAACCTGCAAACTGACGGCCTCCACATGGTCGTGGCAAGCGAGCTCCTCCACCAGCAGATCCTTCAACAACAAGGGCAAGGTCTCGAGCCACTGCCGCACGGACGTGACAGCCATACGCCGGACGTGGCCCATGACATTTTTGGTCCTAGGCATTGGAAAGTGCAGCTGGAAGAGGAGATCAGTAGAAAAAGCACGAAACACCGCATGATCGGTCGAAAAGGATGTGACACATGCCTGCACAGGGTTAATGTCCACTGGTTAATGGTAGGACGAACTTTCCAACTCACCACCCAGCTACCGGCACCTACAAGGCAGTTGCCGGTTAAGCAACCGGCCCAGCCAAAAATCAAGGAAACGATGATACGACAACTCCCTACGCTAACAACCATGCAGAAATCTAGACCTCAAACATGACACGTGCCAGCACGGGGTTAATGTCTGCTGGTTAATGGCAGGGAGAACCTTCCAGCTCACCGCTCAGTAGGTCGGCTTGTCCAAGATGGCTTCTGGTTAGAAAATCGGAAGTGTAAGCCCAACGACCCCTCAAGGCGTCTTTCGGTTAGAAAACCGGAAGTATAAGTCCATCTCCATTCAAGGAATCCTCTGGTTAGGCAACCAGAAGTTTAAACCCACACTACCATGGCAACTCTCTGTTAAGATGTTGAGAGCATATATCCAGCCATCCCGGTTCAGAGTGCATCCTCTCTGAACCTCTTAAGACTTTTTCTGACGCACTTTCCAGGAAAGTCTATTTCATAACGAGCGATGGATATTCACAAAGTGTGAAAACTCATATTATTTATCACTTACGCATGGAGGGTCATTCAACCCTAGGACGTCGGTTTCCTTCCACCAAGGTCATGCAACCTTGCCTAGGGAGGGGCATTCTGTTGACCCCCATGCTTAAGGATCTATTGGGCGATCAACCGGCCATCCACCGGCATGCCGATATATCACTCCGGCAGCCGATTCCCTTGAACTCCACCCTGACAAAGTCCAGCTTTGCTAGCATTGAAGCCCACATTCGGCACCTACTGGGTGGCCGAGTAAATCAGCCGGCCAACCACCAGCACGCCAGTAAAATACCCTAGTGGTCAATCTCTAATCCTCCCACCAACATGCAGGTACGCTCGTCAACACGCCCAGTCTGATTTTCAAGGAAAAATACACGGTTGCCAGAGCCTCAGTCGGCGCACAATCCCAGCTATCTGCCGAAACCTATTCCCTTGAATCACCAGCTATATTCCTGGCAGACCCTGATCCCAACTACCTAGCACCCGGCTAACACATTGCGACTGCCGGCTAGCCACTTAAGAAGATAATTCGAATCAATTGGAAAGATACGGTGAGATTTAATTACTTAAATCTTGCAATTAATCAATCACGTGGATCATGCGATTGAATCAAGACGTACGTGGAGTTTCCATCTGGGGATCACCCAAAGAAGGAAGGGGATTCCCTATATAAAGAGACCCTCTGCTCCACTTCAAAAGACCACTTTTTCGAGATTCTAAAGGAGGAGAGCTACACAGAGCCCTGCTACCCTTTCACCGCCCTGGAGCAAGGACCTTCGATCGCCATCGATGACTCCCTGTAGGTAAGTTCCCTCATTCTCTACCGTCGTACGTATGATTTAGCCTCATTTTCTCGAGCCTCGACCATACTAGACCCTCCCCATGCAAGGGAAAGGTCAGAGGACATGCCCGAGTGTCATTCCTTCGGACACACTTCCAAAGGTACTAGAAGCCTCCCTCCCGGTTGGGTGAATCCACTAGGTACGGTCGAGATCAGTTCGGTCATGACCTCTTCATCAAGTCTTTTTACATGGAAACTCGTGTTTTCTTACGTATTCTACGAATGCATCATCGAGTTTTCCCTTGTCCTTTTTCTTTAAAATGACTGGCCATCATCAGACGCATCATCTTCGCTTAGAGATGGTCATCTCCCCAAAGGTGTCGACCTCTCCCGTCTCTTGAGACTAGGTGCAGAAATCTCTACACCTAGAGGTTGAGGCCGAAAACTGGGTGGACATCTAGTCCCAGACCCGGATGCCTGATAGACCAACGAGTAGACCCACCAAACTTCTTGCTTTTCAGCCAGAAGTCCGTTGCAGGGGTTGCGACGTCTATATTCACGTTTTCATCTATTTTTTGCTTACCTTGTCGGGAGAGGCAAAGCTACCCTCCCAATGTCCTGGAAAGGCTTCCACGATGAGGCCGTCGGCATGCATTCCTACTGACGCCGACCATCCAAGTGTATGAGCACATACACCCCGACGGTTCCCTCTTACCGGGAGAGGCAAAGCTACCCTCCCGATGCCCCAGAAAGGCTTCCGAGATGAGGCCGTCGGCATGCATCCCTGCCGACGCCAGCCGTCTGGGTGCACGAGCATGTACAACCTGATGGTTCCTTTTTACCGAGAAAGGCAAAGCTGCCCTCCCGATGCCCCAGAAAGGCTTCCGAGATGAGGCCCATCAACATACATCCCTGCCGACACCGGCCATCCGGGTGTATGAGTGTGTACACCCCGATGGTTCCCAATTGCCAAGGGAAGCAAAGCTACTCCCCTGACCCTTTGGAAAGTCTTCTAGGATGAGGCCATGTTTGGTCGGGCTGACTGTCATGGTTTTCCATTTTAGAACCGAAGACGGGATTGCCTGGGCTGTCTGGCTAAAAAGCCAGAAGTTTGGTGGGTCTACTCATCGGCCTACCGGGCATCCGTGTTTGGGACCGAATGTTCACCCGATTTTCCACCTTAACCTCCGCGTGTAGAGATTACTACACCTAGTCTCGAGAGACGGGAGAGGTCGACACCTTTGGGGAGATGACCATCTCTAAGCGAAGATGATGC
>JAMKPZ010002197.1:0-37166 GCA_024699675.1 Amphibolis antarctica
GTGGATAAATGGAAGGATGATAGAAAGAGAGAAGGAAAATATCAATAGTATAAATATGATTCCAATATGTATGGTCTATGAATAATCTCATAAAAAGCAATGTGATAAAGCATTAATAGGGAAAAGAAAACGAATTAAAGAGCCCAAGTTAATAGAAAGAGTGGGAGTTCAGCAAACTCAACCACAAATGATGTTTCAGATGCCCTTGTTTGCCACGTGGACAAGTCCATAGAATCCTGGATTTTAGATTCAAGAGCTTCCTTTTATTTAACGAACTGCAAGAAGTTGCTGCATAATTATGTAACAATAGAAAAGAAGAAAATCTATCTTGCTGACGATAGAAGCCTTGATGTGATTGGAAAAGGGAAAGTCCATGTCAGAACAAAATTCAATGGACTATGGAAGTTAAAAGACGTTAGACTGGTTCCTAGACTAGCAAGGAACCTAATCTCCAGGGGTCAATTGAATGATGAAGGTTACCACACAAGTTTTGGGAATGGAGAATGGAAGGTAACCAAAGGAGCCCTTGTTGTAGGGCATGGTAAAAAGATGGGAACGTTATATGTAACATCAGATCAGAACAACACTATTGTTACAGTAAATTTAGATGACTCAGTTTGTGGCACAAGAGAATGGGGCACATTATTGAGAAAGGATTGAAGATGATGGTTGCAGATGGATGGTTTCCAAATCTGAAATCAGTAAATTTGGAAACCTATGAGGACTGTATTTATGGGAAGTAGAAGAAGGTCAATTTCTCAAGGTCAGTCAAAAAGCCAAAGTCTAAGAAGTTGGAGCTAGTGCACATCGATCTGTGGGGAACCTATTCCTATGAAATCTCTAGGAGGTTCCCATTATTATATCACATTTATAGATGACTCCACAAGGAAAGTGTGGGTCTATTTGTTGAAGAATAAGTCTGAAGTGTTGTCAGTCTTTAAGAAATGAAAGACTAAAGTTGAAAATCAAACAGGAAAAAGGGTCAAAAGTTTGAAATCAAACAATGATGGTAAATATGATAATTGAGAGTCTGCCAAATTCTGTGAGGAGCATGGAATTAGAAGAGTCAGGATTGTTGTTGGTAATTCTCAGGAAAATGGAATTGCTGAGAGGATAAATCGAACCTTGAATGAAAGGGTCAGATGCATGAGACTGCATGTGGGGTTCCTAAAGATGTTTTGGGTAGAAGCAATCAACACAACAGCCTACTTGATTAATTGTGGACCTTCTGTTCCATTGGAATATAAAATTCCAGAAGAAGTTTGGACCAGGAAGAAGGTAAACTATGCTCATTTGAGGGTTTTTGGATGTACTTGTGCATGTCAATGCAAAAAATAGAGACAAACTAGATCCCAAGGCCAAGAAATGCTATCTCATTGGCTATGTTGGTGATTATTTTGGTTATCAATTTTGGTATGACCAAAACAAGAAAATTATTAGAGAAAAGGATGTTATATTTAATAAGACACTTGTCTTTAAGAACAAGAAAGAAGATGTTCCAAGGACTAAACGTGAGGAGCCTCAACCTACAAAAACAGTTAAGATGAGTGATTCCTATGAAGGAACTGATGAAGGAGGATCAAAGGAGGAGTCTGAAACTGAAAAAGAAAATCTAGTAGAACCAATTAACCCTCCACAATTGAGAAGATCCAGTCAAATCATAAGACCTCCACAAAGATTTGAGCCATCATTCAATTATTTGTTACTGATAAATGGTGGAGAACCTGAGAACCACTCAGAGGCAATGTAGTTGAAAGATGCAGACAAGTGGGAGTAAGCAATGAAAAATAAAATAAAATCTCTACAAAATAATAAGACATGGAAGCTAACTCAGTTGCCAATTGGGAAGAAAGCTCAACAAAAGAAATGGGTATTTAGACTCAAAGAGCAACTGATGGGAAGAGAAGATACAAGGCTAGGCTAGTTGTGAAGGACTTTCAATAGGTAAAAGATATTGACTACACTAAAGTCTTCTCACCGGTAGTCAAGATAACCACAGTCAGAGTAGTATTGAGCATTGTTGCAGCTGAAGATTTGCATCTAGGGCAACCAAATGTAAAGACAGTGTTCCTTCATAGAGATCTGAAGGAAGAAATTTACATATAGCAACCTGAAAGATTTAAAGTCAGTGGCAAAGAAAGACTAGTTTGCAAGCTGCAGAAAAGTTTGTATGGTCTAAAACAAGCTCCCAACAATGGTATAAGAAGTTTGACAATTTTGTCAGTACCATTGGCTTTAAGAGATGTGACAAACTTTTGTTGTTATTTCAAGAATTATAGAGACTATTATATCATTCCACTTGTGTATGTAAATGACATTGATTGCAAGTTCAGATTTACAAAAAATAAACAATTTAAAGAGATAGTTGTCAAAGGAATTTGACATGAAAGGATTGAGAGAGGCAAAACAAATTCTAGGCATGAAGATTGTGAGGGATAAGACTACAGGAACCTTGGTATTGTCTTAAGAGAAATACATAAAGAGGGTCCTGAATAAATTCAACCTATCAGATGCTAGAGTCACCAATCTACCTCTCAGCAGTCATCTCAAGTTATCCAAGGAACAGTCACCAGTTATAGAAGAGGACAGAGCTAAAATGTCCAAGATACCATATGCATCAGCAATTGGAAGTTTGATATATGCAATGGTATGTACGAGGCTAAATATAGCTCATGCAGTTAGTGTGGTAAGCAGATTTATGGCAAGTCCTGGTCTAGAGCATTGAAATGTTGTGAAGTGGATTCTACAGTACTTGTACAATTCTTAAGTGTTGGACTATGCTACAGAAGAGGTGATGTTACTTTATAAGGTTATGGTGACTCAGATTTAACAAATCTAAATAGAAGCAAGAGTACTTCAAGGGATATTTTCACAGTTGGAGGGACTACAGTGAGTTAGACTTCCAGACTACAAAATAGAGTCTCCCAATTGACCACTAAAGCTAAATATGTGGAAATTTATGAGGCAACCAAGGAGAAGACTGGCTAGAGAATTCTTTAAAGGAACTAAATCATGAATAGAGTGGGAGTAGCCTATTCTGTGATTGTCAGAGTGACAAATTTCTTGCTAAGAATCCTATATTTCACTTCAGGTCCAAATACATCAGGATGAAGTACCACTTTATCCAAGAACTAATTGAAGAAGGGGAATTGAATTTGGAGAAAGTAGCTGGAGCAAGGAATCCATTAGATATGCTAACAAAGGCATTGAATGTACAAAAACTAGAGCTATGTAAGGCTCTAGTTGGTCTCCAAGTTGTTTGATGAATGGAGACATGGTGCTAGTCAATTTTCTCATGTTACTCTGTTATACATGTTATAATGAGTGTGAACGCAGGTCATTAAGTCAGTCTTCAAGTGGAAGATTGTTAAGTGTGAAGACAGACTCAAGTTCATGGTGAATAGTCAAAGTCAATGGAGGAGTTCATGGTGTTAAGGTGAAAACCACAAAGGAAGTCCATTGTGTTAAGGTGAAGACCACAAAGGAAGTCCATTGTGTTTTGGGTAAACACAATGGAGGCGCTGAACTGCTTAGGTTGAAGACAACAAAATAAGTCTGTTGTGTTTCGGATTAACTCAACGAAGCTATTGCTTGAAGTAAATAGAATAAGTCCGTTGTGTTTCGAGTTAACTCAACGAACCTACTACCTGAAGTAAACGGAATAAGCCTGTTGTGTTTCGAGTTAACTCAACGAAGCTGTTATACAGTCACTTGAAGTTAACATTATGGAATAAATCCATTGTGTTTGGGGAATGTAATGAAGGAGCTAAGCTATCTAGTGAAGATCACAATGCAAGCTTGTTATGTCTGAGTAAACATAACAGAAGGTGATTTCTCTACTGAAGATTGACAGAGATTGATGGCCTGGATTGGATTTATCCTGGAATACCAATCATCAATTGTAATGATTAGATTAAGGTTTATGTTTCCCTAAGTATAAAAGGGTCTTGTAACCCTTGACGAATAGTAACCCTAACATTGAATAAAAATAGAGTGACCAACACCTGTGGATGTAGGCATAGTCGAACCATGTAAAACATTGTGTGTTCTTGTGAATATTTTTTTCATTCATTTATATTCCACCTTCAATCAACCATGAGTGTGTGAGCCTCAAGTGTCTGTTGCAATCACTACATGAATATGAACAAAATATCACCCATGTGTATGAGATTTATGAACAAATCTTTAGTCTTTACATGAATGACCAACTTGTTCAAGAATACTTTGCTAATCTATATTTGTTTGAAAAATTGGAAATATATCAACCAGTTACATCAAATGTTGGCACCATGAGACAATATCGCTCAAATCTAATAGTTGTTTTTCCCTTTAGGTTATCACTAGATCTCACATCTTAGGTTCAACGACAAGTTCTTGGTAGTGACGAAAATCCAAATCTCTCTTTAACATTTATTTGCTTGTCAAGGATTTCCTATAACAACCTGTTTAGTGAATAATTTACTTTCGTAGCTACATATGAATCAAGAAACCCCTTAAAAAGGGGGAACAAAGAGCAATCATGGCGATGGCAGATGTCGCACACTTTACCAACTACCCATGCCCAAGTATTAAAAATACTACCCAAAGCATAGACACTACTACTAAAGCTTCAAAATCTCTCCCTAGGATTTGATAAGTAATCTTTAAGATCTCTCAAATGTGTCTTTGTTAGATATGTTCATACACAAAGGGTAACCGGAGTGGAAATATTAGAGCTATATTCACTATTCATGGATTTACAATCTATTTATACATTTGGATATTTAGGGTTTAGACACATTTACATAAAACACCCTAATACATAAATAACTTACAACTCTAGCACTCCTCTTTAGGTTGAAGCATAAATGTCTAACATGACCAACTTGCTACAAAGCTTCTAAATATCCCTTTCATTCAACCCTTTGGTGAGAATGTCTACTAGTTGCTCATATGATGGGGTGCATGGAATGGGAATGTCTACTATTTACTCAAATGATGGAGTGTATCAAGTGGATACAATTCCATCCATAACTGAATTCCAAACATAGTGACAATCTACCTTAATATATTTAATCCTCCTATAGAAGACAAGGATGTTAGCGATATACATCGCTACTTTTTCACTATGCATTTCCATAGGAGTGGCAATGACCAAGGCTTGATTCAATTAAAAAAGATTTTATTCACATCATCTCACACCCTGTTTAAGCCATAAATCAATATTCTACTTCTACTTTGGACCAAGAAACAACATTTTTCTAATTACCCCACCATGTTGCTAAATTTCCTCCAGCATAGGTGCAATAATTTAAAGTAAACTTTCTGTTTCCTCAATCTCCAACATAGCTTGAGTCTGAAAAAGCTTCTACCTAAAGATGTTCATGATGCCTATACACTAAACCCTTCCTAAGAGTTGAGAGTTGAGAGTTGAACGAGGACCCAGGTAAGTCCTTCTCAATGGACCTACCTTGGCTGCTGCATGAATTGAGAGTTGAACGACAAAGATGAACAATTGTGAGATAAATTAACTTCCTGACAAGTCTTTTAAATCATTTTGGATCTACTAGAAGTTCAGATGTGTCATCCTAGGAGGGATTCTGCTCTATTGGAGTCCTCTCTGATTTACATTCCAAAAATTTGGTTTCCTGTAATAGATCCAGTGTATATTTTCTTTGTGAAGGAGACCTTTGACAATGTAGTAGAACATCAGTCGAATAAAAAATAAATTCCACTAATTTTCATTTCCAGTGGTTTTCATTTGACAATCATTTTTCGTTCGTTCTAGACTCACAAGTTTGAATTTGGATTCAGCAGCAGATTTCTCGCATGCAGGAAATCTATCAGGATGTGTTTCCCATGCTTTTCGTTTGTATGCTGCCTTGACCTGCAAATGAAGCACAAAAGCATTCTATTCTGAAAGTAAGGATGCAACGAAAGAAAAAGTTAGGTTTTCAATAGAAGCTCGTTTCATCATATTCGGATATCCTACATTCGTATTACATAAGAATTGTGAAAAGAGCAGAGTGATCTTCTTGCGAAACCGTAATTTGATGGGGTAACTTTGTAACGAACAGGATTCTGCCTATTAATCTAACAAAAAGATAGAAAATCGAAAGCAATAGAAACGGGGGAAACAGTGCGTACCTGAGAAGGCGTGAGGTGAGAATGGAGTGGAAACCCTAGAAGCTCCCTCGCCTCATCGCCCCTCATCTCCCTCTTCCTCTTTCCGTCTCGCTTGAGAAGAGCTGGAAACGTTGGGGAGACGACGTTCGGCAAAAAATTATTGTGCGGTACACCTACTTTGCGGGAATTAGGATAATTGCGAAGATTAGTTATAATTTTCATTTTATATGTAATCTAATCGAATTATATTACATAAGTAAATTATGATATAATATATATAAAATATTACTATTTACATTTAACTTGTAAAATGATATCCTAAAAATTATTTTCTTAAAATTCATACTTTCAAATAAGTATATGGTACTTATGAAAGTACCAAAATTTTAAATAATGATATTGATTTAAAATGATTTATAGAATTGATAGGTACTACATTAGTAAGACAAGTATAGGTTTGATAAAAATTTCATATTGTAATAGAATGTAATATTAAAATAAAAATAGTATTTCTCGGCAGAAATTAAACAAGAGACCTTTTAAAGGATGACGTAATTAATTTATAACATCCATATTTATCAAAATTGTACCATTATCCTGGCATGTAATAGATACCCCTTGGGCAAAGGCAACAAACAATTTGTTTGAAAACAAAGGGAAGTATTAGGTTTTCATCAGGTTAATGAGACATTTTGCTTGTATTTAGTTAAAGGAATATAAATTTTAACTTGTAATCATGTAGGGTTATTTTTAACATAAGATTTTCTCAGATATTTTTTATAATATATATTTAATATCTTGAAATCTCACAAAAGTTGACAATCAACACCATACATTACATCTTCTATTAAAAAGAATATCTCATTTATATCACATTTATTGCAATATCATGTATATAATCAAATAAAGAATCTTTTATTACTCGTAATGAAGTACAAATATTATTTGATGGCATCTTAATACAATTTTTAGGAATGTGATAATATTCTAGATAGTTTGACCTTATATCTAGGAGTATTATGATATTTGAGATAATTTAACCTTATATCTAGAAGCATTATAATATTTTTATTTAAATAAATTAGGCAGTTTAGGTTTCTACTTAAGAGCATTTTGATATTTTAAAATATTTTGAGTATTTTGAATATTTTATTTCTCACATTTCAAATATATTTTGAAATTTATTTAAATAATTGTATATTTTGATATTCATGTAAAGATTTTAGATAATTTAAACTCTTATCTAGAAGTATTTGGTTTATATATTCTGATATATTTCAATTTAATTTCATATAAGTTTTAATTTAGTGTGAAACAAATAAGTTTTAATTTTATTATAAGTTTCATTTTAATGTAAAACTTTATATTTTAAAATATAAGTTTTGACTACAAGTGTTAATTTAATATGAATTTTAATTTCTGACCAAGGATATGTTGACATTGATTTATATATTTAAAATTATATGTTTGAAAATGTATTTATTTTTTGAAAGATGTACGTAAATTTATATATATCTTTATGTATGAGACATATTTAATTTTAATTTGAAGACTTTATATCTTTAATTTTAAGATATATTTTATATTTGATTTGGACATTTTAATATCTAATGTATTTAGTTTAGATTTAAATATTTTCGCATTTTAATATTAAAATACGTTAATTTTGATATGGGCATTCGTTGTTGAAATATATTTTCAAATTCTTCATTAATTTGAATTCTTCTTTCTATTCTTCATCATTACTAATAGGTCTTCATTCCTTTAATCCTGTAAAGATATACACCTAAAATCTCGAAGTCAAAGATTCTGTATCTTGTAGAGATCAATCAGCTGTCAAATGGATTTTTTTTGTTTAACAAGTGTCCCACAAAATATTCAAACCTACACTACAGATTTTTCGTCAAGCATTAAGTTTAGACCTGTTGTTAAGGAAGGTAAGTTTTAATGATGCTAAATGGTTGTATTGCACTTTCTTAAATCGTTGTACCAAAGTTGAAAAATCGTTATACCAAAATATTCTGGAATATTAAAACATTATACCATTATGGATAATTGGTATAACAAATTATTGTTAAGTATATTTTTAATACAAGTATAATTTTCTACAAGTTTTATTGCATTAGATGTTTCAAAATCATTTGCCAAATATTCCATCTATACATAAAGGAACCTGAAAGCATTGAAGGTTAATGGATTAATGGATGTTCTATTTCATTTAGATGGACATTCCGTGACTATTTTCTTTGGGTTAAGTCTTTCCATGTTTTAGATATTTAGATGAATGATCCAATATCAATTGACAAATAATCCAATATTATGCTTGATAGATATTTGTTTTACTGAATGGATATTCTGACTTCCAGAGGCGAACATTCCTTTATAACTTGTTTTTATCATGTGCTACAGGGGAAAATAAATGGATGTTTCAGTTTTTAAAGACAGACTTTCCATAAACATTGAAGGATATAAATCTAGGCTTAAAACGCTAGCAGATACTCTACTGAATATAATGGAAACTTCGTTAAATGACTTAGGAAATTTCGCTTATTTGTTAGTGATTTCTACAAAATACTTTATCTTTAATTATTGAAATTTTAAGAAACTCTTGCAGGAATAAAGTAATAAAGATCTGTAAAAATATGAGAATTGCTATGTCTTTCTTTTTGTGACTCCTATCTTTTACATCTTGTTAGTCAGTCTTGAGTTGCACTTCATATGCAAACAAATTTCCATTCAATTCATCCAAAGTGTACATAGTTAGATTCTTAGCTTCTTTAATTGTTGTAACCTTCCACTTCCATTCAAAAGTTAAAGATTATTCAGACTCAAAAGTGTGTATTTTATGGATATTAATTCATGTATTTTAATTAGTTTTATTTGCATTTTGCATTGAGTAATGATGATTATAAGGTTTACTATACTTTTGAGCATTATGCACATTTATTCACTTTAATGATGCATGAATTAAGTTTTAAGTCATAAATTATATTTGTGGTGATTACTTACTAACAAGGGAATGATTGATTGATAATCGACTCTTTAGGTTGCTGGTAAATTGATTAATTCATAAGAAAAAATCACGATTTATGTCTAAGTCTAGAGTCCATAGGTTGACCATTTAAACCACGAACTTACTCGTGGGTTAACTAGGTAAACTGTGAGCTTGTGTCCTATTTATTCTGTGTGATGTAATAGCGATTACAATTATAATGAAGGATTAAATATGATGAATTATTTCTCCTATAATGTGATGTGCTTCATGAAAGGTATTCCTTAATGAGCATTTACAGGGAAATTCGATGAGTAATTATAGGGAAATTTTTATAAGAGTAGAACTGAGAAATTTAATTTAGCTGAAGCTCGACCATGGAGAACATGGATAGACAAAGCAAAGAAGTGAGTTTGCATGGAACAATCGCACACGTCCAGATGTGTACTACGCCCTTGCTAACTTCTAGCTTGTGAACTGCCACTCTCTCAACCTATAAAACAGTCCTGTAGCCATGAAACTAGCCCTCCCCCCCTTCTTCCTTCGAGCATCATTCACAGGGCATTCTCCATCTTCTCCATCTCCCATCTTCACCCATTCACTTCTTCCGAAGGGAGATTAACGACCTCCTCTTCTCCAATCAATTCCTTGGTGTGTTTGATGTTCTTTTCTCAACCTAAGTGTATCCTTGAAGGAGAGACTCTTGATGCCAACTGCTTGCTCTTCTGTTCCTTGATGTAATTGCAGAGTGATGCCCAAAATCTCATTTTAAGGTTGAAAAGAAGGCTTGCCAGATTGACGACCTGGTGGACTGGAAGTAAAGACAAAGAGAAGTTCTCAGCCTAAGCAAGTTTCAAAGGAAGAAATTACAATTGAGCATTAGGTGTTCTTTCCTTTTCCTTTTCCTTTTACCTTTCCTTTATATTTTTACTCAATTTTACAAACACCTACCTCATCAACTTTGTTACGATATTTAAGAATGATATTATGTTTGATGTAATGTTGAATGTTGCATTTCATTTCTATAAGTTTTTCGTAATTTGTTGTGTTTCATGCTTTATGTTGTCTATTGTATTTTCAGATAATTAAAAAGACCAAAAATATAAGTAAACAACTTTTAGAAGTTTCAATAAATTTAAATTGTACTGTTTAAACATCTGAAACTCACTTTTATCACACGTACCATGAGTAAGTTTGCAAGTAGAGACGTTTACCCATGAGCTAACTCGCAAGTTTAGTGCATTTTCAGTGTTAAATATTAAATTTCATGCGAACTGAAGTGTAGAATGTTTAAAATTTAAGAAGAATTAAATATTTGGAAGTAAAACTCACTCGATAGAGTCTTTTAATGAAAAATTTGAATCATTTATTAAAAGACTAATTTTAAAATCAAAATATTGTAAGTGTTGAAGAAATTAAAGTTAATGAAAATTATCTAGAAGGTACAAATATAATAAGTGTTTAAAGAGCATCCTAGTGATTATTTGGAACGAAGTAATTATGACATTGTTTAAAAGAAATTTAATTACTTGTTCCATTAATTGAATACACTAATTTAGCCAAGCATCAATCAAAATTGATCTTTGTGGATAAACCCGTACTTTCACACTAATTACATCTGAACCCGTGCACTTACGATGAAATTAAAATATTTCAAACACACATTTTTAAGAATTAATTTCAAAAAGGTTCGAGACAAAGATCTAAGTATCTTTCTGACCAACTCCTCCTCTTAACTTTCTCTTCCTAGGGCTCTTAGGGAATTCATAATAATCAAGCACTTGGAAAGCATCTCAGAAATAGATTCATTTTCATGCATCATAAATAATTCATACTGATGTACAAGTAAATTTATTTTAGTCTTCTTCACTTGATTTGTGCCTTCATTGGAGACTTCTAAAGCATGCCAAATATCATATGTTGTATTGTATGTAGAAAATTTATTGAACTGGTCACATGATAAAACACAGAAAAGAATATTCATACCTTTTACATTTAATTGCCGAAGTCTTTTCTCTTAATCAGTTCATTCAACATAAGACTTTTCCAGAATTGGTGTTTTCTCAAAAAAAAATATTTCGTAAATAAAAATCTATGGATTGTATGAAAACAGTCATTCTCTATTTTCAATAAGAGTAATGTATGCTATCAAACAATGGTGGCCTGTGGAAACTATGACCTTCACCTCCAAAAGTAATAATTTAAAAGGATAAATAACAATAAGAAACCCTAAATAACTAGGCTCTGATACTAGATTGTAGGATTAAGACTACTTAAGAGGAGGGGTGAATTAAGTGATCTACCTTTTTTTTAATGAATGAGTGAGTTGAGTTAAATGAATTAGTAAGTTGAGAAAATAGAAATAAAAATGACACAGGAAATTTACAATGGTTCCCCACACTAAGGTGCTCCACTCCTTGAGCCTCACTCAAGAGTTCACTATTGCCTGGAGTTTTTGGTTCACTCTACAACTCGATGTCTACAATCTTTGTTTACACACAAAACAACAACTTAAACAAAGCACTGACTCCATTAAGTTAACTCCTAAGTCAATGAATTGTCACTAAGTTAACACCAAACACAACGAACCCTAGTTGAGTTTGCCTCCAAACGCAACAATCTCCCACCATTGAGTTTTCTCAAAACACAATGAAGACTCCTACCCTTCAGTGTTCTCTTCCACAACAACCCTCGCGGAATAGGTTCTCAAAAACACTTAAGCATAGAGAAAAACTCAAGAAGTTAAGTTCTAAAATAGCAAGTGTGACTCCTCCAAATTTTCAAGATCTTCACAATCACTCCAATGATAGTCTTCCAACCTTTAACTCTCAATAATGCACAGGATGTATGTGTGTATGTGTATTTTTCACTTGATACAAAGGGAGGTATTTATACTTTAAGTTCAATGACCTATTCTTCAATCACGTTCTCCATGATTTCCATTAACTGACTCCATGATTAAAACGTGATATCTCAAAGATCCTATTAAATCTCCACGTTCCTATAGAATAGGTATTTCTTGCAAGACACTTTCTCATTACATTAAATAAATAATACATGAATAAGATCTGAGAAATTAGTAAGACTTATTCAAGGCAGTTATGGAATTTAGTGTCTGTAGAGTTAAGTTCTAACTTAATGAACTTACTCTGTGGAGTTAGAAAATATAACACATATTATAAATAACAAATATGAAACTTCGTAGGGATGACTTAAACACAACAAACTAACTTTATTAGGTTACGACTTGTCAGTACATAGTCCTTTCCAGTGACCTTCGTCAAGTTATTACTTAACACAACAGACTAACTCCATTGAGTTAACACTTAACATAACAGATCCTCGTTAAGTTAACACATAACACAACGTACCTTCGTTGAGTTAACACTTAACAACTTTCCATTGAGTTAATACTGAAGTAATTCATTTGATAACTTGTTATCTGTAAACTTATATACTAATCAACATTAATCAAAATTAATACATATAATTTGCATAGTTTTCAAGACTTAAAACTCACATTACTCATCATCAAAACATAAATAGATAATTAATAGAAAATTATCCCTAACAATCTCCTCTTTTTTGATGATGACAAAACTCAAAACAGTAATAATAAAATGTCTTGAAAATTCTATTATACTTCTCACCCTTTTTCATCATTTATCAAAAAAAACATAAAGTTATTTATTTGCAGATTGACAATAAAACAGTAACAACATAAAGTTATACAACCAATACATTGATAAATATTAAACATTCGACTAGTACATTTACAAACATAAATACAAGAATTAGCCAATAATACAAGATATACAAGCATGACCATCTATTCTTTAACTCATCAACATCAGCCTATAACTTGTTGATCATTTGTTGCATTTCTTCTAATTTTGCAAGCATTTGGTCTGTGGCTGAAGTTGATGGTCTTGACTATTCAGTTG
Source organism: Amphibolis antarctica (assembly GCA_024699675.1). Taxonomy (NCBI): domain Eukaryota; kingdom Viridiplantae; phylum Streptophyta; class Magnoliopsida; order Alismatales; family Cymodoceaceae; genus Amphibolis; species Amphibolis antarctica. Next base: position 13,042 of record JAMKPZ010002197.1, read on the forward strand.
GTTGTTGTTGGGGGTGCTGATACTTCAATTTTGTCATTAATATTGAAATTTCTATAATCTTTGAAGGTAATAAACTTTGATTTCTATCTTTGGACTGTCTACTTTGTCACATCAATCAAACCAAAAACCAAGCTGTAAATAGCAACTCCATAAAATAACTTCTTTCCAACACTAGTAAGTTTGGAGATAAACACTTTATACCAATTGACTTGGATTTTGTTAATCACTGCATAAGTGGGTAATTTTACAAAAGTACTTAGCTCAATATCATGACCTTGTTAGGATCATTATAACAATTTACCGTTACATTTGTGAATTTTTGCCCCAAATTGAACTTGCAATAAATTCGTTATAACGATTCTCCTTATTTTTGTGGGTCTTTTAAAAATCGTTATAACGAAAATAGGGTTTCATTGTACCAAAAATGTCTGTTTTGATCGTTATAATGAAATTTCAATTCATTATAATGAACTCTCAGTTTTCTCAAAAAGGCATTTTCTACAGCAATTCGTTACAAAGATTTTACAATCGTTGTACTATTTTTTTTTATTTAAAATTTTTACTTCAAACATTTTCCAAACAATGTCATTCAAACAACATATTCCAAGACTCCTCCTAAGCTTAGCAAATTGTTGTACATCTAAAGGTTTTGTAAATATATCTACAAATTGCTCCCATGTATCAATATACCTGAATTTTATGTTACTTTTTTCAGCATTATTTCTTAAGAAATGATGTCTTATGTCAATGTGCTTGGTTCTTGAATGCTCAATAGGATTTCTTGATAAATTTATGGCACTTGTGCTATCACAAAATAAATCTATCTCAGATTAATTTAACCCATAATCTCTCATGGTTTGTTGTATCCATAATACTTGAGCACAACCAAGAGTAGCAGTAATATACTCAACCTCAATAGTGGACAATGCTACACAATTTTGTTTCTTGTTGCACCAAGAGATCAATGACTGTTCTAGAAATTGACATGTTCCACTTGTGCTTTTTTTATCAGATTTTGATCCTCCAAAATCAGCATCACAATAGCTAACAAGTTCTAATGATCCATCTCTAGGGTAAAATAATTTGTACTCAATTGTTCCTTTTAAATACCTAACGATTCTTTTAACAATTACTAAATGTGACTCTCTTGGATCACTCTGGTATCTTGCACATGTACATACACTAAATATAATATCTAGGCAGCTAACTATTAAATATAGTAATGATCCAATCATTTTCCTATATTTTCTCTCTTTTACTTTTGGTTCTTTTAAATCCACTTCCAACTTTGTAGCCATTCCCATGGGTGTTCCAATTTCTTTATTGTTTTTCCATTTCAAATTTCTTGATTAACTCTTTGTAATATTTTTCTTGGCTCACAAATATCCCATTTTGTGTTTGTTTAATTTGAAGTCTAAGGAAAAATGTGAGTTGTCCAACCATGCATGTTCATTTCAAACTCATTTTTCATGATATTTCCAAAGTTATGAGCAAGTTTCTCATTATTTGATCCAAAAATAATATCATCCACATAGATTTGTACTAATAATAGGTCATTATTTTCCGTTTTGATAAACAATGTCTTATTAGCCTTTCTTATATCAAATCCATTGTTTTAAGAAATCCTTTAGCCTCTCATATTGAGCTCTTGGAGCTTGCTTTAATCCATAAAGGGCTTTCTTAAGCTTGAAGACATGATCAAGATGATCCAAGTCTTCAAATCCAGGAGGTTGTTTCATATATACTTCTTCTTGAATAATTTCATTTAGAAATGCACTTTTTACATCCATTTAATAAAAGTGAAATTATGATGACTTGTATATGCTATAATAACATTCTTATTGAATCTAGTCTAGCTACAGAAGCAAATGTTTCATCATAGTCAATCCCTTCTTGTTGATTGTAGAGATGTAAATTGTGCATTTTTATATTATTAATTTATGCACATTAAGCTTTAATTGTCAAATATTATGTATTAATAACTGAAATACATGTTAATCATAATTTTATTGAGTTGCATGAGTTATGAGTTAATAAATTAGGGTACAAATGCACAAATTTGCTTCTTATTTTGGAAATTAATTTCTAAGATAGTATTAGACACAACACCATCGTAAGATTTAGCCAAAACCTTACAGATGGCACTTAATGTTTAGCTAAACGTTACAGCTTCGTTGGACTGCTTTAAGAAGTTTTATATTTTGTTAATTTTAACACGTGATTTTAGGATTTACAGATTTGTATCCCTCTATTAGAAGATTTGGTCATGGACTTCGTGCCTATGATTTCTATTAAAAAAGGATACGTGGCAAAAATCACTAATTTTGGTACCCAAATTTGCTTGGGTCCTACAAGGTTACATTTAACAATTGAAAATCTATTAACTTTAGGCATCCAGATTTTACCTTTTTGATTAAATTTCTTCTACACAAAAACATATTTTTCATCAAATCCTTTGGTTATGAATCCATTTACATAAGGAACTTTTAAAATTGTAATAGTATTTTTTTGCTTATGTTTTAGTTTTTCATTTTCATTCTTTAACTCATTAATTTCAGAGATTTTTAGTATTATCTTCAACAGAAATAGAATTAGATAATTATTGATTTTCAGATTGTAGTTTCTATTTTCCAATTCCAAATTTTCATTTATTTTCTCCAACTCCTCAATATAGATCATACAATGTGTAAACTTAGTTTGCAATTTCCTATATTTAATATTAACTTTATTTAAGGACTCCTGTAAATTTAAAATATTAGAAGTATTTTCATTTGAATTAGAACATACCTTTGTGTTTGCAGTGAAGCAAACATTTACCAAGTCTTCTTCATTTTTAGAGGAAGAAGAATCTCCACTAGATGAGCTGCTATCATTCCAGGTAACTTGAAGGGCTCTCTTCTTGTATTTCTTGTTTCCCTTCTTCTCCTTCTTATCCTTCTCAGAATTTTTTAATGTTGGACAGTCCCTTTTAATATGTCTAGTCTTATTGTAGTTGTAGCAAGTGAGAGTTTCTTTTCCTTTGTTGTCTTTCCAAGATTTCCTTCCTTTCATCCAAGCTTTCTTGAATTTTCTCACCATTAAACTAAAATATTCATTGTCAATACTTAAATTAGTTTCAGTTCTAGAATTTACCTTGAAAGCTATCTCCTTTTTCTTTTCGGACTTTGTATATTTCATTTCTTCCTTCTTTGCTTCCATTTGAACTTCATAAGAAGTGAGATTTCTTATAAGTTCCTCCAAGGAATAGTGATTTAAATCCTTAGCCTTCTCAATGGCAGTAGTCTTTTTCTCCCACTCAGATGTGAGAGATCTTAGCACCTTTCTCACGAGTTCCTATGCAGAAAATTCCTTTCCCAAACCTTTCAAAGTATTAGTTATATCAAAAAATCTAACAAACATGTTTCCAACATTTTTAGATTCTAGCATTTTAAATAATTCATATTTTTGAACAAGTAAATTTATTTTAGTTTCCTTCACTTGGTTTGTTCCCTCATGAGTTACTTCTAAGTTGTGCCATATCTCATGAGCAGTTTTACAAGTAGAGACTTTATTAAATTGATTAGCAGTTAAAATACAGAATAACATATTCATTTGATCTTTCTTCTACTCTTCTTTAGTCCAATCATCTACGGGAGTGTTTGGCCTTGTATATCCATGCATAACCATTTTTCACATAGCAAAATCTGTAGATTTCAAAGAGACATCCATCCTATGTTTCCAGTAAGAATAATTTCCCCCATCAAACAAAGGTGGCCTATGCACACTCTGTCCTTCAGCTAAATATGATCTAGAAGCCATTTAATCTCGAGATTTTTAAGTCTCAATTGGGATTAACAAGGTTCTGATACTAGTTGTTAGAATCGAATGACTTCACTAGAGGGGGTGAATAGTGAAACACCCAAAAATTCAACATAAAAATAGAGTAAAACAAAAATTAAAATAGAGACAGATTTTATAGTGGTTCACCCAAACCAAGGCTAGTCAACTCCCTATGGCCATCCCTTGAGAGTTTTTCACTATCACTTTGAGTGTTTTACAGGTTCACACCCCAACCTTTACACCTCTTTACTTTTCTGGGCTCGGCAAAGAAAAACTCTTATAGCATTTGTTTTTAAGGCTCAACAAATAAACTTGTCAACTGCAAACACACCCTATTTGCAATGCCTCACCACAACCTGGTGAGTAAGCTTTTGCAAACCTTGCAACACTAAGTGAGATTGAAAATTCAAGTCCAAAAACACAAACAATCTCACAAAGTATACACATAGCAAGAGCAAAGGAAAAACCCGCAAAAATTCCTTTAGCAAAAGCACCCTCAGCAGCTACTTTTCTCCTTGCTTTATAGTCTTTTTATAAAGACTAAATGTTCAAAAATAACATATTTCCATGTATTCCTATCATGTGCCAATTTTAGAATCTTCAATTTGAATTTTGAAAGCTTGCCTTTCTTGCTTTAAGTTTGCATAACTTTAATCCTTAGTTCCTATAAGAAAATCTTTAAAAAATCCGTTAATTAAAGATTTATATGTTAATATATGCAAGGTATAATTAGTGTTGATTTCTTAATTTATGGGATTTGCTTTTCTAATTGATTTATTTCATTTTGGAAACAATTTGAAATAAGAACCAAAATTCAGAATACCATTTTATAGAGAAACGGATATCCGAAAATTACATGAGAGAAATTTCTAAGGCATATTGCAGTACAAAAATAATTAGAATAATCATTTGAATATCCGAATGATGTTCCAATTTTTTCTGAAATCAATTTGGAATAATGTTTTGTTGAAAATGGTTATTCGAATTTGACCTAGGAAGGATTTCTAGGATTTATTGAATTACAGGGAAATTCGGATAACCATTCGGATATCCGAATCATGTTCCAAATTTTTCTAAGTTGTAATTTTTTTTTTAAAGTGTAATTATTAAATGTGACAACTATACGGCAAGTCGTAGACTTATGCCAATAACTTTACAACTAGCCATTAGGCTACGACCTTAACGTTATGGCTGGCCATTGAGCTCTAGAAAAGTTTAATTTCTAGGCGGAACTTCCATTTTCTAAGAGAGATTTTTCAGTACTTCCATTTTTTTCTAATCTTTTTAATCAACTCGTTGGTGGAACTTCCGTTTTTATAAACTTGGATTTGGCGAAACTTTCATTTTTATTAACTTTACTGTCCATGTCAAAACTCTGAATACTATTCATCAATTTCCTAATTTTTTTGGACTTTTAACATTAAAACACCGATTCTCTAGATCGTTATAATGAATTTAAATTCATTATATCATTTTTGTTCTACTTATGTTATACTAGGTGTGCTTTAAAAAATACCAAATGCATGACTTTACCTAGTGATCAACCTTTTGTGCCATAACTTCTCTCGTGTCTTAAGACAATAAATTATACTTAACATCATCAACATATATCTTCCTTAACAACATCTTATGCATCCTTGTTTGGGTTTCCTCTAGATTTTATTCTATTTGCATATAGACTAGGCTCACTAGGCCCATTTCCAACCTATGGCACAGGTATGAAAATATTCATGACTATCTTCATAGACTTCTTAGCCCTTTTCTTCTTGGGCTCTGAGACCCAACATCTCTTTGGGCCCCAATGGGCCCAAAACCCCATCTCTTCTATTTTACACTTAGAATGCACAAATGCATCATATAGATCAGCACCTACTAGATCACATGAGAGACCAATATAATTGAGCATGCGGGGTGCCTAACACCTTCCCTACGCATACCTAAAAAACTTACTTTGGACTCTCTAGTTAGACCCTAAGTGAGTATTAACTCTTAAGCATGGTGTCATTTGCATGCAAATATGCATCATATAAGTTTTCCTAGTTTAACTTTTATTAAACTAAGTAGTGACTCCTCCTTAGGCCCTAAGGGCCCATTCACCCTGATCCAACCCACCTAGGTCTTTGGAGAGCCCCACTTGTCCTCTTTAAGTTCATGGGCTTGGTTTGGAGCCTGGCCTACTCTGTGGCACAAGAAAAATCTAAGTTACATATACCATATTACTATTTGTGTGTTTTTAGTAAAAGTGAGACATACCACCTAAGCATGTCTATCAATTACCTTTAATAGTATGTACATTATGACAATAAAAAGTACATGGTGTATAGAATCTAATATGGTACATATCTTTTGATATTCTTTAAAAAGTTCTCACACTAGTTATTTGATAAGCCATGTTTTAAAAGGAAAACTATACATTGTATTTGTAGTAACTTTCATATAATTCTCATTCATTGTCTAATAATTCAAAATTATCTATAGCCATATTTCCGGTGTATTATTACTTATGAGCTTTTGGTGAAATGAGAGACATGCCACATAAACATGCCTCTTGATTATTTTTAATAGAATTAGTTTTGAGAATAAATTGGAAAGAACAAACAATACATGGAATTCATTGAGATACATATTGTTTTGATATTATTTAACAGAATTTTCATATTTATTATTTAAAAAGACAAGACATGTTTTATTGTAAAAATTATATGACGCATATATAATAATTTTTATATTAAATCACATTCATCGTCTAATAGTTTAAAAAAATAAGAAGTCAAATTTCTACCACTATCCTTAATTTAGATAATCTATTAACCTTTTTTTGTTCTCACTTTATTTTCATGTTTTTCATTTTGTATTATACAAATAATTGGATACATTGATTATTTTAGCATCAGCAAGAGAGAAACAAAAATCACGAGAAAATCAAGGAGACTCCACAGGCGGTAGGTAAACCAATGAATACATTAAATTTAAAATTAATTTGCATAAAAATTTATCTCTTTCATTATAATTTTATATATATGAAATTTTTATTACTCTAAATTTAGATTTAAATTTAAAATTTATTATATTTATAAATTAAAAAAATATTCTATTTGTGCAAAGCATGTACATAAGTACTAATACTATCCCAGGGAGAAGAATAAAGAAGTTGAAAGTGAGTGCAATGATCTTGACATAAACCTCGCGATCACCGCTCCCTCCTTTTGTGCCTTGTGAATAGTCAAACATCATGCCCTAAAAAACCGCTGGAATGGATTTCCTTCTTCCTACTTAAATCTCTCGAACTTTTTGGTTTCTCAAAGCCTAGGTTTTAATATCATGTTACAACAAAAGGAGAAGGCAAAAATGAACCATACATTAGCACTATATGTATATACAACATATAATTTTTCAATAATCAAACAAAAAAAAACCATTGAATCAAAACTATTGTAGTACTAAGGGGTGAAGGATCAACGAACGGTGGACTTGTTGGGTTTGGGCATCGGGTGAGGAGACAATCGATGACATTCAGCAAGCACAGCGAAGGGTTGACAAATGTGCCGAGGGGTGGAGGGCCGACAAACAATGCATGGTGAAGGCTCAAGGTGGTGAATGCATGAGGTGGCGAAGGCTTGAGGTGGTGAATGCATGAGGTGGCAAAGGCTCAAGGTGACGAAGGCACAAGGCAACAAAGGTATGAGGTGGCAAAGGCTCAAGGTGACGAAGGCACAAGGCAACAAAGGCGTGAGGTGGCGAACACACAAGGAGGCAAAGTGGCATATGATGCAAGGGCGAGGCAACAAGGATGGTAGAAAAAGAGGTGGGTGACACAAATTTGGGTGTGACATTACAAAATAAGGTGCCTAATACCTAAAACATTTAACGAACCTTTAGTGATAGATCTACAACAATTTTGTGAGGGATATGAATTCGTCACAAATTATTTATTAAAAACTCTCACTAAGACAAACAAAATAGTGATAGATAAATGAACGTTCATCCCTCACAAAATATGTTTTAAAAAAGCCTCACTATAGCAATCGAAAAAGTGACTGGATGCTCAATTACATTCATCACTAAAGGCACCATTTCTTGTTGTGGTAATTATGTATGTTACGTACATTCAAACTTTAAGCATTTTTTATGCAAAAATTATGAAAAGAAAGAGATACCCATTACACTTTCATTTGTGGATTACAAAATTGGACTAGGGACAATGCTTGGTACCATTCCCGAGCATGCATGTGCTCAACCTCAACTATTGATTTTGAAGGACATACATATATAGCAATGCTTCAACCACCACATGACATCCCCACACATTAGCTATATCTATTCCACTGCCTTTGACGCGTGACTTGCATTGAATTTGATAAGATTATAAATCACTTAACCCTTCTCATTGAAAAGCATGACCGTTCCCTACATTGCTTTATATATGTTTTTTTAGAAAGATGAATATGTAGCTGTCTAAAGGATTTTTTCCCCGTAGGCACATAATAATACACTAATTTAGTTATTTTTTACAAAAACAAAAAATTTAAATGGGTAGTTAATCAAAAGTATAATTTAACAAAAATTAAAATTAAAAATTAATTTGAAATTTAGTCATTCAGATTTTTTCATTTCAAATCAATTTTTGAAATTTAACATAAGTTGACCAATTTTAATATATTTAGATCATGTATCAATACTTGTTTGATTTAAATAAAAATTTTACCGTGAATTTATAATTGTATAATATATGCTGACGTCCATATGATTGCTTATAACCTCTCTTATATTTTCAACAAAAAAATTCTGTAGCTATATATAGCAAATGTTTCTCATAGCTGCCCGCAAGAAAGTTAGCTCCATTTTCAATAATGGTAATGTTTTAATGGTGTTCCTTTAATGCTTTATTTGGGCAATTGTGTTGCTTTAATGTTTTAATTGTCAGTTTTCTTGATTTGTTGTTAAAACTTCATTGCAAGAAAACACTGCTGTTTAATGATCTTGTAAGTCGGAGCTATAAAAGAACTGCTCCTAACCATTTTTATTTAACTATAACTTTTGTGATAAATTTTTTTTACTAATCTACACAAAAAGAGCTGAGCTACTGAAAAAAAGAAAAGACGACAAATACAACAAAAATTCCATTTATTAGTTAGATACTTATTATTAAGGTTGTATTTGAACGGCTTTTTCGGTTATTGTAAGCTTAGGGGGTCACATGATAGCTCCATGCATTTCTGACAGTTGGATACGAGTTCGATGGACGACATTCCTATTATGGAAAAGTAATTATGTGGTTTTTGGAAAAAGAACCTTGCAATTGTTTCGAAAGTTGTAGCAAATATTTTACACTGTAAAAAAATTAAAATAAATAACAAATTTAACTCCAATGTTTCTTGTTGCAACTGCAGAAAAAATTGAAAAAAATTACAACGCCTGGAAAAAATTAAAATCTAGATATAGCTCCAAGTCTAAAGTAGTTATATAAAGACTTATTTGAAAGTGTATTTTTCTAGAGTACCGATTCTTTAGTAGTGCCAATACAAAATCAATTCTATACGTGCTCAAATTTTAGTCATTTTTTGAAATTTTTTTCAAAATCTACAACATATAAATTTATAATTATAGTATACTCTTCTAAAATTTGTAACTTTAATTCTAAAGCTTTAAAAATTATAACTAACGTATCAATGAAAAGCTAAAAAATAGTATTAAACAAAAAAAAGGCACAAACACCTCTAACAACGTAATACTAAATGCCTATACAACTAAATATCACCAAAAATTTCATCTAGTGACGTCAATGGGTGAGAGGGAAGACATAGTATCAGCAGTAAGAAGGAGACACGATGATGACATAAGTGAAAAGTAGAAAGGATGTCAATGACACAAATAGCACATTAAGAAAACAGGAAAAAGATGACGGATGTAAACTGTCATCTGTCACCTTTTCCATGTAAAGGTGATGATTTTTAACATCCATCATTTACGTATCGGAAATCTGTCACCTTTATATAGAAAAGGTGACAGATTGTATCATTTGTTGGCTTTATACCTAAAATTCGTCACCTATACTGGGAATAGGTGACGAATGGGGTGACAAATGTAAAAAATCTGTCACCTATACTAGGAACAGGTGACGAATGGGGTGACAAATGTAAAAAATCTGTCACCCTTTTCCTTTTTAGAAAAACTCTCAATGCGCAAGCTCAATATTTTGCATCTGCTGCGTGCCCTAGCTCCGTCTCGCCCATTTGCCACCACCTCCATCATAGCTGTGCACCTCGTCAGATCCACCGCTGCCCCCTCGTAGCCATCTACGTTGGATCCATGTCACCCCTTGCGTCGTCGCCTCCATCGCAATTGTGCGCCTCGTCGGATCTGCCACCACCGCCTCGCAGTCATCTGCATCGGATCCGTGTCACCCCTCATGCTGTCGCCTCCTCGCATCCTCGTTGCCATAGCTCATGTTCGGCTTGCCCCTTTTTCGTTTTTTTAATTTTTGTGATGATTTAAGATGATTTTTGTGATGATTTAGGATGATTTTTAGAATGAAAAGAATTTTGTGGTCATGTTTCATGATGAAAGCCCACCTCATTAAACTCCTAATCTCTTTGTTTAGTGTGCGTGTTCTTCTTTTCATTGCTATTTAATTGCATTGGAAGGATCAACTCCTCTTGAAAAAGTAAACCGTAAACGTACATCAATTAGCAGTTAATAAAATGAATTAAGGGTACAGAAATGACTACTCCTCATCCAAGAGATATCATCATAAGCAAGGTTAAAGTTAAAGATGAATGTTAAGACAGAAAGGGTGGAGTTTGTAATGGATGGAATTAAATATTTGAAACCTAATATTAGGAATAGAAAAGTAAGTAGCTACTTTAGCAACAGTAATTTTCCTTTTTTGTAATCAATAGAATTGAAAAAAATATTACTATTGTCTTACAAATTTTATAATTTAAATATATTAAATTTAAAATTTAAAATAAATATTTTAAAAAGATGTTTATTTATGTCAAATATAATTCTATATATCTTAAGTTGATGTATCTAAATTATAAAATAAATATCTATAACATTTTTAACTATAAGTACTTATACAAGCTTCTAATTTTCAATACTATTGATATCTTTGCATGACCTTATGGTTGACTTCATTTTCAAAATTTTAAAGATGTTTATTTGTCTTGCATGACCTTATCCTATGTATTTATAAAAAATTATCTAATATCACTATTTCTTTAGGAAAGATAGTATTACATTAATAAAGATGAGAGTTATCACAAGACCTTATAGTTAATACAAATCGTCAAAACAACTTAAAATTAACAGTCATGCAGATAGTGCAAAGTTACAAGCTTAAAACAAGATGTGTTGACATTCATGTCTTAGTTCATTTTCATTTTTCAGTAAAAATTTAATAACTCTTATCACACTTTTTTATTGCACAAATTTTCTTTTGAATATGAGTAAGCTAATTTTTATCAAACATAAGGTTCCAAGAAGATACAAAGGGGATCAAACAAAATACTCCTCCAAGATGTCTAGGAGTAATTTGGCACCTTTGTTGAGTACTCAACATATATAAAAAAGTCTTCTTCACACAAGGATTGTGGATAGGAGTTGGATTGAAAAGCCAAGGTATGCCATAATTTGAACAAACATGTACAATACAAATGTAATGGTCTAAAAATGTTTGTAATTTGTGGTTTTTTTTTTAATATAGGAACACTCTTCAATATATGAGAGGTGTGAAGGAGTTCGTTGAATATGTTAGCATCCATGGAATGTTGGATGGGAAGATGAAGTGTCCATGTTGTAGATGTTTGAATCAATTCTGGAAAGATGCAAAAGAAGTGTGAGAGCACTTACTTTGGAATGGAATTCTTCAAAATTACACGATTTGGACATATCATAGGGAAAAGGTATCTCACGTAAAGGAAACTCCAATCACTGATACTAAAGGCACCTATACTGAAAGAGTTAATTTTGATGAAGGTTTCAATGATTTATTTGAAGACATACATGACATGGTCGAAGGATTTGAAAAAAGGGATGAAGAGACTAAAAATGATAGATATGATTACGTTAAGTCATTTTATAATAGTTTGGATGATGTCAACAAAGAATTATATCTATGCTATGAGAAATTTACAAGGGTAACATTTGTAGTTCATTTATTTCATATAAAATGTTTAGGGCAATGGAGCAATAATTCATTTAATCAGTTGCTATTATTATTGAAGGATGCATTTCCAATGGCACATTTGCCTAAGAACATGTATGAGTTGAAGAAGATGATCAAGAATTGATGCATGCCCAGATGATCATGTTTTATTTTGGAAGGAAAATGCCAAGTTAGATTCATGTCCAAAGTGTGGGAAATCAAGGTGGAAAAAGAAAGTTGGCAAGAAGGAAAATAGTGAGAAGTAGATCAAAAAATTTAAAAAAATTCCTGTAAAAGTTATTTGTTACTTTACTATCATCGCTCGACTTCAAAGATTATTTATGTCATCGAAGACCACTTATTCAATGAGATGGCATCATGAAGATCGGTGGTGTATAGAAGATAAGCTAAGACATCCAGCTAATTCTGTAGCTTGGGAAACATTTGATGCAATGCATGAATCATTCAATAGGGAACCTCATCTTGGATTGGCAAGTGATGGGATTAACCCACTTGGAACATTGTCAACAACATATAGTATTTGACCAGTAATTTTGATTTCACACAATCTATCTACTTGGATGTGTATGAAATAGCCAAACATGTTATTATCTTTAATTATACCAGGACCAAGTTTACTAGGTAATGTAATTGATATTTATATGCAACCATTAGTTCAAGACTTGAAAATGTTATGGTTTGAAGGTGTGCCAACATATGATCAATCAAGACAATAAATATTTCAGATGCGTGTAGCCCTTCTTTAGACCATTCATGACTTTCTAGGTTATGGGATGCTATCAGGTTGGAGTACCAAAGGAACATATGCTTGTCCATCATGTCATACATATACATGTTCTCATAGACTCCATTTTTGTAGAAAATTTTGTTTCCTCCAGGGTTGGCTCAGAATGGGAGAGCTGAGAATCTCCCCGACTTCAAGAATCCTTCCAGGCAGCTACTAGCTTTGATCAATTGCGAAAATGTTGAGTATGACTGGATACATAGAAGGGCTGCCAGTGATGGTTGAGCCCCTTGCACAATTATGTCCAGAGAGTCTTCTTCCGCGGGTTTGTCCCAGATTTGGGATGCCAGGGCCCGCCATCTACCGACATAACCACTGAACGGCTCATTCTCACGTTGGCAAAGGTAACAGAGATCTTCCAACTTTGGTGCCAGGTCCAAGTTATACGCGTACTGTTCCTGGAACATGTAAGCCAGCTGTTCCCAGGTGTAGATTTTTGTTAAGTCTAAGGACATGTACCAGGAAAGCGCAGGTCCTTGGAGAGAATTCTGGAATAGCTGGATGAGGAGCTTCTCCTCGTGTTGTAGTGCCGCCATGTCTCTGCAGAAGGCTCGGAGGTGCACGCGAGGGTCCTCGTGCCCGTTGTATTTAACCAGTTCGGGCATCTTGAAATTAGGAGGGAGCGTCGCTTCGGGATAAAAATAGAGGTTTTGGAAGGCACAGGAAGGTTCCGGCGGGCTAGACTTCATGCTCTGGAAGGACGCCTCCAGTTTGGCTATCCTCTGTAGTAGTTGCCCTTGTAGGTCAGGCACCGAGGGGGATTACTGAATCGATCCCTTGCTGTTGATAGCATGCCAACTGGTGAGCCAGGAGGGTATGCTCGAAATGTCCCGGTCGAGGCGGCGGGAAGGCGTTGGCCGCCCCCATGCCCTCGTTGTTCGAGGGTGGTTGGTAGGATAGGCTAGTGCTCCGTGTGGGAGCTGGCCTATTACCTTCAGTTTCAGTGGTCGGAGAAGTGGGTGGCGCAGGATGCACTGTGGCATTATCGAAGGCCACAGCTGCAAACATATCCGGCGCCCTTGGTTGGTTCGAGATTTCGGTAGGCACGATGACAGGTCGGGTGAAGTTCGTCTGGGTGACGACAGGCGGTGGTGGGCAGAAGATCATGGACAGCAGCACAGAGGTTGCCGTAGTGATGGAAGGGGATGATCCGGAAGCCGCAGCGGAACCGGTGGCCATGGCTCTTGCTTGTGAGCGAGTAAGGACAGGAGGAGCTAGCAGGGTCCGGAACCTACAAGGTAGAGGCTCGTGAGGAGACGGTGCCTGGAGAACCCATAGGGGTCCGTGAAGATCTGCAGGGATACCAAAGGAGGGTGATATAGTTCAATGCATTTGAAAGCGGCTTCGCTTAGCAAATGCAGCAAATATGTTAAAAATCCTAACTGAAAAATAAAAGACTGACTACAAAAGAGCCATACGAGTGAGAGTTTGAGTCACTTAATTGACAAAACGCAACGAGTCTCCCCAGCGGAGTTGCCAAAAATTTGTATCCTCTCTTTCATCCGGCTATCACCCGGAAGCCCGTGGGTTTCCACCGGCCCTGCTGGCGGATGGGCCGAGGTACAGAGAATTGAAAGGTGTTTGTGTGAGCGCATCACCACGTGGGGCGGATGGCTCGTTGAATGGAGTCGCCACCTTATTTTTGGGTAGAAAACAAGGAAAACCGGATGGGAAAGTGTCCTTCCACCATCGAAACGATAAAACCACGAGAATCACATAAAATCGTGTAACATGACAGAACTGGATACGGGGCTCAAGGTACTATTGGGGAAGGTGTTAGGCACCCCCAGATAGCCTGGGCATTCCCGGCCTCTCTTTGACTCTAAAAATGGAAAACCACGACAACCAGTCTGGCCACACATGGCCTCATCCTGGAAAACTTTCTGGGGGATCGGGAGGAATAACTTCATTCCTTTCGGTAAAATGAATGAAGATTGCACAATGCGAGGTTTCACATCGGATTTGGTGGTGAATGGGGGAGAGAAAGATACAAAGATCACCCTTACGAACCTCTCAGTAGAAGAACTAAAGGTTAGGTGAAGCAGCCGATTGGGCTGTCGGACAGCCGGCTAAATATGTTGGCTACCGTGTCATATCCCCTCTTTGACTGGAGATGAGAACTTACGTTACCACTTGGCCAGGGCTAGCACGAATGCATGTCGGTGGCCTTATCCCGGTAGGGCGTCTTCACTTCTTCGGAAATCAGGAACCGTTGGGTTGTACGTTTGTATACCCGAACGGCCGCCACTGGCAAAGATGCATGCCAGAGGTGTCATCCCAGAAATTTTTCCAGGGCCTCGGGAATGTAGACTTACATTTCCTGGAAAACGGGGATCGGCTGCCGGTTTGTTATACCGGTTCACCGGCGATGGACCAGCTGGTTCCCCGAACCATCTACCCAAAAATGGCTTTTTGAGGAGCCAGCTACTGGCCGTTTGTGTCGGCTTGCCGACGGCAGGCCGGTTGGTTCCCCAAACTATTCACCCAAAATGGGGTTTTTGGGGAGCTGGTTACCAGCTGTTTGTGCCACCTGGTTCCCCGAACTATTCACCCAAAAATGGGTTTTCGGGGAGCCGGTCGCCTGCCGTTTGTGCCAGCTTGCCGGCGGCAGGCCGGCTGGTTCCTTGAACCATTCACCCAAAAATGGGTTTTCAGGGAGCCGGTTACCGGCCATTTGTGCCGGCTGGTTCCTTGAGCCAATGGGGTTTTGGGGAGGACATAGACTTCCTAGGTGACGGGAACCGCCAAGTCATATTTCTTCGTACACCAGATCGGCCGCCACCGACAAGGGTGCATGTCGGAGGCGTTGTCCCGGAAATCTCTCTAGGGCATCGAGAACGTAGACTTATATTTCCCGAGAAATGGGAACCGCTGGGTTGTGCCTCTCGTACACCCGGACGGCCGCCGCCGGCAAGGGTGCATGCCTGAGGCGTCATCACGAAAATCTTTCCGGGGTATCGGGAGGATAGACTTACGCCTCCTGGAAAATGGGAACCGTTGGGTTGTACTTCTTGTACACTCGGACGGCCGCCGCCGGCAAGGATACATGCCAGAGGCGTCATCCTGGAAATCTTTTCAGGGCATCGGGAGGGTAGACTTACACGTCCCGAAAAATGGGAACCATCTGGTTGTACTTCTCGTACACTCGGATAGCCGTCGCCGGCAAGGATACATGCCGAATGCGTCATCTTGGAAATCTTTCTGGGGCATCCGGAGGGTAGACTTACGCCTCTTGAAAAATGGGAAACGTCGAGTTGTACTTCTCGTACACCCGAACGGCCACCGTCGGCAAGGATACATGCTTGAGGCGTCATCTCGGAAATCTTTTCGAGGCATCGGGAGGGTAGACTTACACCTCCCAGAAAATGGGAATCGTCGGGTTGTACTACTTGCACACCCGGACGGTCGCTGCCGGCAAGGATGCATGCCGAAGGCGTCATCCCGGAAATCTTTCCGGGGCATTGGGAATGTAGACTTACATTTCCTGGGAAACGGGAAACGTCGGGTTGTACTTCTCGTACACCCGGACGGCCGTCCCTGGTAAGGATACATGCCGGAGGCATCATCTCGGAAATCTTTCCAGGGCATCGGGAGGGTAGACTTACGCCTCCCGGAAAACAGGACGTCGGGTTGTACTTCTCACACACCCGGACGGCCGCCGCCGACAAGGATGCATGTTGGAGGCGTCATCTCGGAAATCTTTCTGGGGCATCGGGAATGTAGACTTACATTTCCTGGGAAACGGGAACCGCCGGGTCGTACTTGTTCATAAGCCCAAACGGCCGCCGCCGGCAAGGATGTTTGCTGGAGGCGTTATCCCAGAAATCTTTCCGAGGCATCGAGAGGGTAGACTTATGCCTCCCGGAATGCGGTGATTGGATAATAAAAAAGCGTAAAACTTGTTGGGAAACTCAAAGTTTCCACATAAAAAGACCCGATGAGAGGGTTGCAACCGAACCGAAACCGACCGTGCTGGGTAGATTTACCCGGTCGGGAGGACGACCACCGTTACCCTCAGGCGTATTTTCGAAGGAATGATACCCGGGTCCGTCCTCTGACCTTTCCCTTGCATGGGGAAGGTGTTACATGGTCGGGGCTCGGAAAAGACATCGTGAAAACATACGTAAAACGATGAGGACGGAGGGACTTACCTGCAGGGAGTCGTCGGTGGGGGGTTGGAAGCTCTTGCTCTGGTGCGGTGAAAAGGCGTCGAGGCTCCGAGCGTCGCTCCTCCTTCAGAACCTCCAGTCGGCATTTCCTCCGAGGGCCGAAAGCGTGCCGAGTGTCTCCCATGTTCGTACGATGGTTTCTTCGAGAGGTGGAAGCTTTGGTTTTTGGGAGGGGGTAGCCTCCTTTTATAAGGGGTTACCTTCCTTCTTTAGGGTGACTTGAAGATGGAAGGCGGCGCTTGTCCCAGTTTAATCACGCGATCTGCGTGATTGACTGGTTGTGAGATTTAAGTGATTAAATCTCGTCGTATCTCCCTGATTGATTTGCCTTACCTTTCTGGGTAGTTACCTGGCAGCCGCTACGTGGCAGGCGGATGCCGGTTAGTTCTATTCGGCTACCTCGCGAAAGGGGAATATCTTGGCAAAAATGGGTTTTTGGGGAGCCGGCTATCGATTCCTTGAATCGGCCTATCGGTGGCTGGTCGGCTGCTTCCCCCACCCATTTGCGCCAATATGGGTTTTGGGGAACCGGCCTGTTGGCAGCTAGCCGGCTGCTTCCCTCACCTATTTGCACCAATATGGGTTCTGGGGAACTGGCCTGCTGGCGGCTAGTCGGCTACTTCCCCCACCCATTTGTGCCAATATGGGTTCTGGGGTAACCGGCCTGTCGGCGGCTAGCCGGCTACTTCCCCCACCCATTTGCCCCAATATGGGTTTTGGGGAACCGGCCTGCCGGCGGCTAGCCGGCCGCTTCCCGAGCTCTTCTGTTCAAGCATGGGGGTCAACAGTAGGGAAAAAGAAGAAGAAGAAGAAGAAGAAGAAGAAGAACAACCAGAACAACCACAACAAGAACAACAACAACAATAGGAGGAGAATATTTCAACAGTCAGATAGGAGGAAGAAAAATTAGAAAGTAGTGATGATGAGCTCACCCTAGGTGAGTATATTCATCAACACAAGAAGGCACATCCTCCTTCCAAAAATACAACAATCCCTAAGGAAACTCCTCATGTTGAAGAGGTTAAGGTTCACTTAGAATTTTAGGTACACTTAGGGTTTTAGTTTGACTTTTAATTTTCCCTTTTTAAGTAATTAAAATGTTCATGTCTCATTTGTGTTTAATTGTTAATTTCAGGAGGGAGGACCTACCATTGGAACAGTTGTTCCATTTTTGGACCTCCAAGATAGTGAAGGGGTAGATCAAGCCATTCGTGAATGTACCCTCTCTTTCATCTGGCTATCACCCGGAAGCCCATGGGTTTCCGCCGGCCCCGCCGGCAGATGGACCGAGGTATAGAGAATTGAAAGGTGTTTGTGTGAGCGCATCACCACTTGCGGTTGATGGCTCGTTCAACGGAGTCATCACCTTATTTTTGGGTAGAAAATAAGGAAAACCGGATGGGAAAGTGTCCTTCCACCATCGAAATGATAAAACCACGGGAATCACGTAAAATCGTGTAACATGAGAGAATTAGATATGGGGCTCAGGGTACTGTTGGGGAAGGTGTTAGGCACCCCAAGACAGCCCGAGCATTCCCGACCTCTCTCTGGCTCTAAAACGGAAAACATAATAGTCAATCCGACCACGCACGGCCTCACCTTGGAAAACTTTCCAGGGTGTTTAGAGGGATAACTGTATCCCTTCCGATGAAAATAAACCAGAATCAAGTAAACAAATGGGAATTGAACAAAATGGGGATCCATATTGGGTCCGGAGGTGAATAGGGGGGAAAAAGATGGGCTTTTGGGGAGCCGGCCGTCGGTTACTTGTACTGGTAGACTGGCGGCTGGTCGGCTGCTTTCCCAACCCATTTGCGCAACCATGGGGGTTTTGGGGAAACGGGGGCCGGTTCCTTGAACTGGCCAACCAGCGGCTTGCCGGCTGTTTCCCCCCTCCATGCGCAACCATGGTGATTTTGTGGAAATGGGGGCCGGTTCCTTGAACCGGCCAGCCGGCGGCTTGCCGGCTGTTTCCCCCTTCCACGCGCAGCCATGGGGGTTTTGGGAAAATGGGGGCCGGTTCCTTGAACCGGCCAGCCGGCTATTTCCCCCTTCCATGCGCAGCCATGGGGGTTTTGGGGAAACGGGGCCGGTTCCTTGAACCGGCCAGCCGGCGGCTTGCCAGCTGTTTCCCCTTTCCATGCGCAGCCAGGGGGGTTTTGGGGAAACGGGGGCCGATTACTTGAACTGGCCAGCCGGCGGCTTGCCGGCTGTTTCCCGCTTCCATGCGCAGCCATGGGGGTTTTGAGGAAATAGGGGCCGGTTCCTTAAAACGGCCAGCCGGGGGCTTGCCGGCTATTTCCCCCTTCCATGCGCACCCATGGGGATTTTGGGGAAACGGGGGCCAGTTCCTTGAACCGGCCAGCAGGCGGCTTGCCGGCTGTTTCTCCCTTCCATGCGCACCCATGCGGATTTTGGGGAAACGGGGGCCGGTTACTTGAACCGGCCAGTCGGCGGCTTGCGGGCTGTTTCCCCCTTCCATGCGCAGCTATGGGTGTTTTAGGGAAATGGGGGGCGGTTCCTTGAACCGGCCAGCCGGCGGCGAACCGGCCAGCCGGCGGCTTGCTGGCTGTTTCCCCCTTCCATGCGTAGCCATGGGGGTTTTGGGGAAATGGGGGCCGGTTCCTTGAACCGGCCAGCTGGCGGCTTGCCGGTTGTTTCCCCCTTCCATGCGTAGCCATGGTGGTTTTGGGGAAACGGCGGCCGGCGGCTTGCCGGTTGTTTCCCCCTTCCATGCGCACCCATGGGGATTTTGGGGAAACGAGGGCCAGTTCCTTGAACCGGCCAGCCGGCGGCTTGTCGGCTATTTCCCCATTCCATGCGCACCCACGGAGATTTTGGGGAAACGTGGGCCGGTTCCTTGAACCGGCCAGCCGACGGCTTGCCGGCTGTTTCCCCAGTCCTTTTCCTCTTGACGTCTGTAAAAGCATGGGATTTAACAGAGGACTTATATTTTCTGGGGAAACGGAAACCGTCGGGTTGTACGTTTCGTACACCCAAACGGCCACCACCAGCTTCCTTACGAGTGGCGTCATCCTGGAAATCTTTCTGGGGTATCGAGAGGGTAGGCTTACGCCTCCCGGAAAAGAAACGGACACCGTCGGGTCGTACGTGTTCGTACACCCGAACGGCCACTGCTAGCATCATTGTCGGTGGCGTCATCCCGGAAACCTTTCCAGGGCATCAGGAGAGTAGACTTATGTCTCTCGGGAAAATGTATGGGCACCGTTGTGTTGTACATGTTCGTACACCCGAATGGCCGCCACCGGCATCCTTGCCGGTGGCGTCATCCCAGAAACTTTTCCGGGGCATCGGGAGAGTAGACTTACGTCTCTCGGAAAAATGTACTAGGGCCATCGGGTTGTACGTGTTCGTACACCTGAATGGCCGCCACCGGCTCCCGGAAATCTTTCTGGGACCTCGAGAAGGACTTGTGGAGGTCGGATGAAAATTCGTAAAGCCTGCTAGGAAACTTAGAGTTTCTACGAAAAAAGAGACCCGACAGAAGGGTCACGAGTGAACTGAGCTCGACCGGGCCGGGTGGATTAACCCAGCCAAGAGGGCAGCCACCGGTACACCTTTGGACGTGTTTCCGAAGGAATGATACCCGGGTCCGTCCTCCGACCGTTCCCTTGCATAGGGAAGGTGTTATGCGGTCGAGGCTCGATGAAACATCGTAAAAAACATACGTAAAATGGCGAGGGTGGAAGGACTTACTTGTAGGGGGGTCGTCGACGGGGATCGGAAGTCCTCGCTTCGACACGGCGAAAAGGCGTCGGGGCCCCGAGCTGCTCTCCTCCTTCGGAACCGGTGGACGGTTGTTTCTCCGGAGGGTGTCAGCCTTCTTCCCAGAAAATCCCGCCCTTCAAAAATCCTTCTCCTTTTTAAATTCTCACCACCCTTCGATGTGGGGGGGGGGGCTTCTCCTTTTATAAGGGGTTGCCTTCCTTCTTTGGGGGCACCCGAAGATGGAAGGTGGCGTGATTCAGGTTTGATTACGCGGTCCGCGTAATTGACGGATTTGCGAGATTTACGTGGTTAAATCCTAGCGTATTTCTCAGATTGATTCGGCCTGCCTTCTTGGGTAGCCAACTGGCAGCTGCTACGTGGCAGGCGGAAGCCAGCTAGTCCCCTGAACATTAGCACGAAAATGTGGTTTTTGGGATTCGGGTGCCGCTTCCTTTAAACGGCTTGCCGGCGGCAAGCCGGCTCCATCCCCCCAACTTTTCACCAAATGTGGGTTTTTAGGGGTCCGGGTGCCGCTTCCTTGAAGCGGCTTGCCGGTGGCAAGCCAGCTCTATCCCCCCAACTTTTTACCAAATGTGGGTTTTTGGGGGTCCGGGTGCCGCTTCCTTGAAGCGGCTTGCCGGCGGCAAGTCGGCTCCATCCCCCCAACTTTTTACCAAATGTGGGTTTTTGGGGGTCCGGGTGCCGCTTCCTTGAAGCGGCTTGCTGGCGGCAAGCTGGCTCCATCCCCCCTTTAAGCATGGGGTCAACAGTGAAGCAATTCAATTTGCTTCAGAAGAGTTTTTGGTACTATTTAAAATTCATTCCTTTTAGTTCTTTTTTTTTTTAAGTTTATAAGTTTTCTCTTTTTTTTTAGTTTTAACTTTTTCCTTTTTTTAATGTGTTTGCATGCCCTTATAGAGGAGATTAGCTCCTTTGAAGAAGAATAAGAAGGAGGGACTACTAATAGTCCTCCCAGTTCAATTCCAACTGAGTCTAATTTAGGGTAGACAGAAGGTTCTACCAAGTAGCCTACTGAATCTAGTGGAGTGGAAGATAGGGCATTATCCCCATAGTGCTTTAGTATTTCTCTTTTTTTTTCCTTCTTTTTAACACAACCCGAGGGTAAACAAGATAACCCTCGAACTAACTTCGAGGGTAAATAGGATAATCCTCGAAGTGACTACTTCTATTATATTACGACACAGCCTGAGGGTAAATGAGATAACCCTCGAACCAACTTCTAGGGTAAACAAGATAATCCTTGAAGAGACTCAAAATAAAATACAATAGCTAACAGTTCGAATAAATTTTTTTTTTATATATACTGACACCTCACAATCTTAATTAAATATACTGTGTAAATGTAAATGTTTTTCTTTTCTCTTCTATTATGTATATTTCTTTTTATGTTATGTTTATATTTGTTTTTGTATTTATATTATATATTATATATATATATATTTATATATTTTTTATATATTCTTTTAATCCCTTTCTAAATCAACAAACTCCACCTCTTTCCTTTTTGAAAATTTTAGAAAATGTTTTAATCTTTGACCATTAACTTTAAAATTGCATGATTGTGAGAATCCTCCAAATCAACTACTCCGTATGGATAAACATGTTTAATAACAAATGGACCAGTCCATCTGAACTTCAATTTTCCTAGAAAGGAGTGTAGTCTTGAATTATACAATAAAACTTCTTGTCCTTTTTCAAATTTTCTATGTAAAATTCTTTTATCATGCCATGCTTTCATCCTTTCTTTAGCTATTTTTGAACTTTCATAGACCATATTTCTTAATTCCTCCAACTCCACTAATTGTACTTGTCTATTACTACCTACTGTTTTTATATTTAAATTCAATTGCTAAAGTGCCCATAATGCTTTATGTTCTAATTCCATAGATAAATGACAAGCTTTTCCATATACTAATTTATATGGAGTTGTCCCTAATATTGTTTTATAAGTTGTTCTGTATGCCCAAAGAGAATCAACTAGCTTATCTGACTAGTCCCTCATAGTGGTGTTTACTACTTTTTCTAAAATTCCTTTAATTTGCTTGTTAGCACTTTCAACTTGTCCATTGGTTTGCGGATGGTAAGGGGTAGCTAACTTATGCAACACTCCAAATCTTTTCAATAATTTCTCAAGGTTTTTGTTGCAAAAATGAGTTCCCCTATCACTGATAATTTCTCTTGGAATACCAAATTGAGACATTATATTGGATTTTAAAATTTTCATTACTATTATAGAGTCATTAGTTTTAGTAGGAATTGCATCTATCCATTTGGTTACATATTCTACTACCAAGAGGATATAAACAAAACCATTTGAATTTGGAAAAGGTCCCATGAAATCTATACCCCAGACATCAAAAACTTCTACCTCTTGGATAGGATTTAATGGCATCATATTTCGTTTTGTAATTTGACCTACTTTTTGGCATTGAACACATTTTTTACTATATTCATATGCATATTTAAACAATGTTGGCCAAATAGGCCACTATGAAGCACTTTTAAAGCAGTCTTTTTAGTTTGAAAATGTCCTCCAATACGTTGATCATGACAAACTAACAACACAGATTGAGTTTCTGTTTCAGGGATACATCTCCTTACAATTTGATCAGGGCATTGCTTAAACATGTAAGGATCATCCCAAAAGAAGTATTTAACCCTTGAAAAGAATATTTTCTTATCTAAATTGGACCATGGGCAAGAATTTAGTATAAATAATTGCTCATCTAGAAATGTGTCATCTATTGGCGGATTAGAAAGAAATGAAGCATCTAACTTAGACATATGATCTGCCAAAGTGTTTTCACAACCTTTCTTATCCTTAATTTCCAAGTCAAACTCTTGCAATGAAAAAATCCATCTTATAAGCCTTGGTTTAGCATCTTTTTTAACTAACAAATACTTAAGTGCCGAATGAAGGCGGATTAGAAAGAAATGAAGCATCTAACCTAGACATATGATCTGCCAAAGTGTTTTCACAACCTTTCTTATCCTTAATTTCCAAGTCAAACTCTTGCAATGAAAAAATCCATCTTATAAGCCTTGGTTTAGCATCTTTTTTAACTAACAAATACTTAAGTGCCGAATGAAGGCGGATTAGAAAGAAATGAAGCATCTAACCTAGACATATGATCTGCCAAAGTGTTTTCACAACCTTTCTTATCCTTAATTTCCAAGTCAAACTCTTGCAATGAAAAAATCCATCTTATAAGCCTTGGTTTAGCATCTTTTTTAACTAACAAATACTTAAGTGCCGAATGAAGGCGGATTAGAAAGAAATGAAGCATCTAACCTAGACATATGATCTGCCAAAGTGTTTTCACAACCTTTCTTATCCTTAATTTCCAAGTCAAACTCTTGCAATGAAAAAATCCATCTTATAAGCCTTGGTTTAGCATCTTTTTTAACTAACAAATACTTAAGTGCCGAATGA
>JAMKPZ010002198.1:0-83672 GCA_024699675.1 Amphibolis antarctica
AACAACAATTTGATGAAACATGTGATTCTTTTGAAATGCCACATAAAAAATTCTTTTTAAATGTTCAACATAGGTGGAATTCATTATATTTAATGTTAGAAAGTATATTAACATATGAAATTCCAATAATATCTTTGTATAATCATTATCATTGTGATGATTATCAACAACAATTAAATGATCATCATTTTAAAATTGTAAAATGTTTTGTTGAATTTTTAAAACCATTTTATGATGCAACAGTTAGATTATTAGGAATTTATTATTCTACATCTGTCTATGTGTTGCATCATTTATATGATATTTCACGAGTTTTTAATAAATATGAGGCATATCCATTTTTCCAACCAATAGTAAATAAGATGAAACAAAAAAATTTTAAATATTGGAATGAAATCCCTACATTATATATTTTGAGTGCATGCTTAGATCCTAGGTGTAAAATAAGGTATGCTAGTAAATTAATTAGGGGAATACAAATGAGTTTAGGTGTAAATTTAGAATTAAATGTTACTATAATAGAAGAACAATTAAATCAAATGTTTAATTTATACACACAAAGATATGGATTAAAAATAGAATATTCTCCTCCACCAATGTCCACAATACCATAATCAAATATTGGACCATCTTTAGATTCATGGGCATTTTTACAAGATCCAAGATTTAATGAAGAAGATATTCCAATATCATTATCATACAATTATAATCCTATACCATTTAGATAAGAATTAATTACTTTTAATTCAACCAATCACCAATCATTATTATTTACTCAACAATTTAACTTAAATACATTTGATGTTTTAGATTGATGGAGACAACAATCACTGATTTTTCCAATATTATCAATAATGGCAAAAGATTTATTAACAATTGTAGTGTCTTCAATAGCTTATGAACAGGTTTTCAACATGAGTGGCAATATGCTTGATGACCGAAGATACAAGCTTAAAGAAAATATAATAGAAGCATTAATATGTGTTAAATATTGAAAGCTTGCTGTACTTTGTGAACAATATTAAGTTGAAGAATTTATTAAGCAACTCACAAACTTAAATATTTCATAATTAAAACATTGTAATTTTTATTTTTCAATTTGTAATTTTTTTTAAAATGTAATTTAATTTTGTTGTAAAATTTGTTTAAATGTAATTGTAAATTTGTAATAATGTAAATATAAAAAATGTAATTCACTAATAAATAAAAACTTAAGTTAATTATATGCATTTGAATACTTGAATGTTGAATGTTGTCATGTTGATTGTTGAATTAAATTTAAATATTGATGGTTGAACGGTCGCATGCGTGGGCAGGCGGGCTGGGGAACCGTGCCTGGGTCGGCCGTCAAGTCATTGGGTCGACAGTCGGGTTGCAGCATCGGATCCCAGGAAGAAGAGCCGAAGAAAGAAATAGGCTGTCAGAGGCCATGCAGGCTGGTAGGGGGAACAGTTGTTTGGTCACAGGAGGGGAGGGGGGCACGGGTCGTCGGGTCGTGCGGCCAGCAGGGTGAACGGTCGCGTGCACGGGAGGGAGGGTGAAAGGGTCGTGCGGCTGATGGGAGAGACAGTCCACCGAATCATTGGGCCGACCGCCAAGTCCTAGAAAGAATATTATTATTTGTTAATTAAATAATAAATTAATTAAAAAATTATACTGATCAAAATCATATCATTAACTAATACGAATAATATTTTATCATATCATAAATAATGCTTAAACTGACCTATTAATGATACCGACACGAGCCATAAAAATCATACAATACTATGTCAACATTGACTACTCTACCGGCAACAAATTCGGGTCGTATGTATCCGTGATTCTTTTGACCGGAAGACCGGTGCCCTTACGTGGCTGGGGCCGTCGGTGCGGTATAAAAGTTGGAGTATATCGCACTTTTTGTCGTTGCTGGCGTATTCAACTTGTGCCGGCGACCCACCCGATCGATCGCAGCGGAAACCGGGAAAAATTTAAAAAAAGAAGAAAAACGTGACGCATCGTGCGTCGTCGGAATGATCTCAGGTATCTCCGGTATAATAAAATACGTACGTGCGGACGAAGGAGAGGACAAGTGGAAAACGAACGTAGACAAGCGACCATCCGACAAAAATCAAAGGTGAGAACGGTCGTCCGCCGGCCACATGCGTGCACCGGCCGGCACCAAAAGCGACCCGCAATTTAAATAGCGGCAATAATAATTAATATTCTAAAATATTATCCAAATGTATATGAAATATTTTGTATAAATATTATTTCATATAATTTTCCTTTTCCACCTTTGTTTAATATTAATTTGAAATACTAACATTTAATAGTCTAACTTTCACCGCACATGCGGTGTTTAATGTCGGAAGAAGCGTAAAAAGTAATGATAATAATAATAACGTTTTACGATCGTCGAATCATTAATCATATAATTTTTTTAAAATGTTTTCTAATATTTAAAATGAAAAATAGACATTTATTTAGGCTTTACATAACTAACAACCTAATTTTCGAACTCATTGAGTCCATATATTTGAGATTCCATGGTGGCCAATTGGATCATTAAAATCAAGTTATCATTACATCCTAGCTAAGGCCTACCATTATAGTAAAGCTAATAAATCGAGTTAAAGGCTCATTTATCTTTTAATCGTTTTAAAGTGGACCCAAACGTTCATTAACGATTAATTATTTAATTTTTGAAATTAATTATTGATTAAGTATTTGATTCAATTATTTAATCACATAATAGATCACTCAATCATTCAAAGAGTCAAAGTTGCTTGGTTCAAATTTCTATATTTTTTAATTAAATCAAGTTAACTAAACCAAAGGGTCTGTTAATGTCATATGGAAATGGGAAAATAGAAATGAAAAATTCAGAGGAAAAGGAAAATTAGAAATAAAAATAGAGAAATTTCTGATAGAAATCAAAAAATAAGGGGTATTAGTGTTTGACAGAAATTTTAAAAAAACGTTAATGCTTGACAAAAAGTGCAAAAAATAAAAATTAAATTTTTATAAATCTATTAATATAACAAAATTCTTACATAATTTGTAATAGTAATACAATAATAATTACTGTAATAATTTTGAATTTGGTACATCCAAATTTACTGTAATAGTTTTTCAAGTTATTTTTCTTTAGGTTTGACTTTTGGTTGCATTTTTTATTTAAGATTTTTTATTTGATCTTGCATTTTTATGATTGGTGAGTTTTAACATTGACATTCATAGTGTTTTATTTTTTTTAATAATTTTTTCTCAAATTTTCTTTTGTGAGTACTATAATATTATTTTTGCATTGAATAAAGTAATTGGTTGAAGAGGGATTAATATGAAAATCCCCTTTCTTCGCTTCTCTTCCTCCTCCCTCCTCCACTATCTTTTGTGATTGCAGGTGAAGAGGGAAGGTTGATGCATGCACAGTCGAGAGGAGAGGAGTGGACGTTGATGCGTGCACAAGAGAAGAGGAGTTGACACAAGTGGAGAGGGAAGGTCGACGTGTGCATAAGCAAAAGAAGGGCAAACATAAGTGGAAGAGAGGGGTGGACATCAATGTATGTGCAGGAAGAGAGGGGTCGACGCAAACAAGAGAGGAAAGGCCAATGTGATGGGGTAGACATAGGTGAAGAGGGTGACTAGATAGAGGCAATGTGAGAGGGTATGTGGATAAATGTGAGACAAGATTCTAAGTTTCTTGAGGATAAATGTAAAAAATGGGAAAAACTTATTTCCTTATATACTAAATTTATCCAATGAAATATTTTTTTATTTTCAGATTTTCTTCAGGTACAAATCCCCCCTAGGTGGCTAAATCAAACCTAATTGACCTCGGGCTCAGGTCCAATGAGCCAGGCTAACCCAACTACATCCAAGTCCGCTCACGCGCGCACTTGGGTCCAATTGCTCATCCACACTTGTGCGTCCAGGCTTGTCCGATCGAGCCACCTATACGCACTGACCAAGCCACCTATGTCCAAGCTCGTTCGCGCAAGCACAGCTCCCATGCATTAGTCGTCGGTTCATCTTCTGCACACCGACCGCCTCCCACGCAGGTCATCGGTTCGTCTTCCGCACATCGATAGCCACCCGCTCACTAGTCGATTCGACTTCCACACACTTGACAGTCGCTCGCCTCTTGATTCCTCCACCATCGCTTTGTCTTCTGCTGGATGAATGGAATCTCCCACACCGAGGTCGTCACATGGATTCCTAGAGGGCGGTTGCACCCCCACAGAAGACAAGGAAACAGGCCGCTTGGTCTTCTCTTCCTCCTTCAACCGATCTATAAAAGGGGTGGAAGAGGAACGCAAGAGAGGACACCCCATCGAAACTCTTCTTTGAGCCATTGCTCCCTTTTCCGTCGAGCTTCCATCGCCGTTCGCCGAGCTCCTCCCACCACTTGCCACGCCGCTCATCGTTCACCTCGTCTGTCGCCGCATCGCTTGTCGTTCACCTCTTGTCCATCATCGCCTACTCACCACGCTTCTAATCGAGCCTTCGTACAGCTGTTCGATTGTCAACCAATTGCCACCTGCGTTGGACCAACAAAGTCCTCGCCAAAATAACTAATCTCCAAGTAAAAAACCAAGCCCATTTCTCTTATTTTGTGATATTTTTGTCATATTCATACATAAATCACAATGAATAAAGTCATGCAAAACTTTAAGTTAGCATTTTTCTTGGATAGAGGACATAATCACCAGCTTGAGGAACTTCATTTCACTTAATTTCAATTTACATAAATAAAGTTATGATTTACTAAAATTGACATTTTTAAGTGAAATGAACCTTTTCGAACTATTAAGCAAACTTGACTTCGAACTTTTGTATCTCGTGATCCAATTGTTAGATTGCTAATATTTTTGGGGCCATGATAAATCAGGAGCTTAATTTTCAGATGCACTTTGGATCGACAAGATCCGACTAATAGATTAAAAGAAATAAGTTTTCGAACATAACCTGGTCATGCATAACGAGCTTTCCAGTGGCGGAACTCCGACGAGGTTCGACACTCCCACCTTTTTCTCATCTGGTGGCAGAGCACTACGGGTGACCCGCGATGAGGTTCGCCACTAGTGGAGGAGCAACTAGCGCATCAGCGGAGTGGGTGTTGGGTGACGAGCATCGGGACTGCAACGAGCGTCGGGCAAAGGAGCATCAGACGACAGGACCAAGAGGTGACCTGGCGAGGGTTTCGGCGAGCTAAGCGAGCATCGAGCTCCCCAAATCTCAATCTCTCTTCTCTTCTCTCAACAAAAAAAAAAATCCCAAAACTTTTCAAATCTCTTCTTTCTCAGTCTCAACTTCTCAAGTCTCTCAATCTTCAGAAATCTCTATTTTGCAAACATCTCAAAACAAAGGTAAGATCTAAACTCTTCGGTTGCTCACTCTCAATCTAAAATTTCATAATTAATGGAAACATATTCGTTCATCTCAACAAAGTCACGAAGAAAATTCATAATAGAAATGAAAATCATAAAAGATGACACCACGGACTCTTGCAAAAGTTCAAGTGATACTAATCTTTTAAATAGATATATAATTACATATACGTAATAAAGATAAAATAATTTAAATTTAATTATTATAATCATTTTGTAAATGTTTATACTAAAGAATTAATTAAACAAGATTTTAAAATTGTTAAATGTTTGTTTATTTTTTAAAATCATTTTATGATGCAACAGTTAGATTATCTGGTGTTTATTATTCAACTTTTTTATTTATGTTTTGCATCATTTATATGAAATTTGTTTAGTTTTTTTATAAATATGGTAGCCATCCTTTTTTTTAACCAATAGTAGATAAAATAAAAGAAAATTTTAAAAAATATTGGGGTAAAATTCCATTATTGTATATATTGAATGCTTGTTTAGATCCTAGGTTAAAGTAAAATTAGTTAATAAATTAATTAAAAGAATGCAAAAATGTTTAGGTTTAAATCTTAGAATAAATATACAAATAATAGAGAAAATTTTAAATAAATTTTTTGATAAATATGTAATAAAATATTACATAGGAACAACACAAATTTCTTCATTTATGCCATCGTCGTCATCATCATCACATGTGGGAATGGTATCGTGGGCATTATTATCAGCTTAAGATGAAGAAGATGTAAATATTCTATCTATATCAATAAGTTATTCTTCTCGAACTATAGTTTTTAGGAGTGAAATAAATCTTTTTAACTCCACTAATCATCAATATCTATGGAATAAATATCTAGATATGAATTTCTTTAATGTAATAGATTGGTGGAAAAAATAAACTTCAATTTTCCCAATCTTATCATATATGGCAAGAGATTTACTAACTATTATAGTTTTTTCAGTAATAAGTGAATAGGTTTTCAGTATGAATGAGAATGTACTAGACGACAGAAGATTAATGTTAAAACTGAATATACTAGAAGATTAATGTTAAAACTGAATATACTAGAAGCCTTAATGTGTGTCAAAGACTAGGAACATGCTTGATTTTGTGACTAACAAGAACTGTATAATTGCATAGAAGAATTTTTTGATAATTTTAATTTGTAAATGTAAAATGATAAATTTTCATTTTAAATTTTTTAATCTTCAATTATAATAATGCAAATGATAACATTTGTAATTTTTTCATCTCCAATTGTATTAAAAATAACATTTGTAATTTTTTCATAAACATGTCATAATGATATATTTTTTTAAGTTGTATAAATTGTATGCAGTTTGGTGGTTTGAAATTTGAAATTTGAAATTTCATATTAGATATTTAGATAATCTATATTAAAATTATTATAATCATATAAATATATAATATTAATATTATATTAATTTTTAAATTATTTAATTTAAAAAAAATTAGCCAACATGATTTGGCATGTTTAATGGCATGGTTGACAAGCATGATCCAATTAGGTCGTACCTGAGTCAAAAAAATCCACCCAAGATACGACATAACACGACCTGACACGAATAATATTGAGCCACAGAGAATTTAGGTCATGGGTTGTGTGCCCTGTTGAAATCTTTACTTATTTAATGCATCAAGCCATTTTTAAGATAAAATAACATGCTTTAAATGTTATTTGGCACGTTTACCTAATTACGCTTTAATACCATATTTTATTGAAGGAGGAAAAGAGTTCTCTTTTCCTTTACCATAAGGAAGTTTATGGGTTTACTAGCTCTCATCTAGTAATTAGCCTCTTAATTATTGAGTAATTACTTGACCTCTTCATGTGATTACACATGAGGATTTGTGATTTATTTATTACTTTATGCTATGATAATATGCATCATACATAATCATGCATCATTCTAAGGTTGCCTCATATGAAGATTTGTGATTTATTTATTACTTTATATCATGATAATATGCATCATACATGATCATGCATTATTCTAAGATGACATGTGTTGACCTTAAATAAGTTGGGGGATATCCTCAAAAAAGTAAGTTATGCATTTTCATAATTATTAAGATGAAACTTAATTTAGTAACTCATGCATCATATTGCATAATACTTCATGTTGTATGAAGATTTCATGCTTTAAATTCTACTAAATTCATGTATTCACATGTAATACATCATAAGCATTTTGTTTGAATTTTTCTCTAAATTTAGTTTATAGTCACATGCAAATTAAGCCTAGTAGGCCCATTTCCAACCTATTATACAAGTTTGGAAATATTCATAACTTATTCTTTGACTTATTAAACCCTTTTTTTCTCAAGCACAAAGGTCCAATGTTTCTTTGGGCCTTGATGGGCCCAAAAATTCTCATTTCACATGTTTTGCACTTAGAATACATAAGTACATCATACAAGTTAGTACCTACTAGATCACTCTAAAAGTTAACAAGTTGAGTGTATAAGGTGACTAACAGCTACCTTGTATGTACTTGAAAAGCTTATTCTAGACTTTTTTGTTAGACTCTAATGGGTCTTATTCTTTAAGCACAATATTATATACAAACATACATCATATATGTTTTCCTAGTTTAACTGTCATTAGATTAGGTGATAACTCTTTCTTAGGTCCTAAATGCCAATTCACCCTAATCTAACCTACCTAGGATTTTAAAAGGCCCAACTTGTATTTTTTAAACTCATTTCTTCTTAGACCTTAAGCCCTACATTTTGTGGAATTCTTCTTGGACCTTAAGCCTATATTTTGTGGAATGAAGTCCCAATCTACTCTTTGACACAAGAAAAACACGTTATAATAACTTAAGCAAACTTTATTATAAGACAACATTGTTATGATTTAATTGGTTAAATTATTGTTAAATTATTTGATTCTTAATTTCTGAAATATAATTATCTACTTTTAGTTACTTAAATTATGTATAAATTATCTAATCATATTATTTGGAAAATTATTTAATTAGTTAATTAATTGGATGCGTCATATATTGAGATGTAAATTTTTAATGAAGTGGATGACAAAATTGGAAAGATAGAGTTGTCTTTAAATTTCGTAATTTCAAATTTAATTTAAGATAATTTTAACATAGTACAAAACTTAAAATTAAAGTTAGAAGTTTAACTTTTTAAATTAATAATTTTTTTTTAAATATGTTATTTAATTTAATTATTTTATTAGAAATGCACGTGAATGCTCGACAGAGAGAAGCAACGCACGTGCCTGACGAAGGGGAGGAGGAGTAAAGATGTCAATGGACAGTGTCAAATTACTTAAAATTTTTAGCGATCTAACATTATTTACGTCGATTAAATTATTTTTAAATTTTTAACTGATAGTTCAAGTATAATTCATATGATATGGTTTATCGGGCTTACGTTGAATACAGTTTGACTTGGTTTAATTTTTAATTATTTTTTTATTTTATTAAAAATTAATATGTTATTAATATAATTTATAAATATTATAAGATGATTAAAGTTAAAATTCTAACACATATGTATTACTTATTAATAAACCTAAAAAAATATATTAAAATAAATATAAAATTTTTAAAAATTATAAAATTATTTTCTTGTCATACTATGTCAACCGACGTATCGTGCTATATTAGCACAAAAATGTAAAATATAAGCCTAAATATGGTTTAACAAGTCTTATTGTGTCAATTAATAATATAATTTAACTATATTAGACTATATTGATCAAATTAAGCATAATTTAATTAACATATTTAATCAATGATGAATCTGATGAAAGTGTATCTATACATTGAATACAAACTCGTGTTGACACACAATTTAATTGTACTAAATTATATTTATTGGATTAAGTACAATCTAATTAACATATCTAATTAAAGATGAATCGATAAAAGTACATCAGTATACAAAATCACTCATCTCTATTAGACTTTACTATTTATTTTGCGTTGGCATCGTTTATATTAAAGACTTTACTATAAAAGTACATCTATTAAAGACTTTACTATTTATCTAATTGCCATGGCATATATTTTTATTTTTTATTATATATTTTAATTATTTATAATGATAGTTATTAAATAATTTTAATATTTTATGGAAAATATAAATCACACCCTACGATCGGACTTGCAGTGTCGCAGGAGAGGTGCCTCCCGGTGAAGACACCGGCACGTTTGTCCATTCCCCCTCACTTCTGCATTCCCGCTCCATCCTCGACGACCATCTCGAATCCTCCCGGCTCCCGCTGCACATCCATCTCCTATCCCACAACCGGAAGTCGAAGATCAAGGAATCCCGGCGAAGTCGTCGTCGTCTAACAAAGGAGATCATCTTCTCCTCTGTTGCCACAACCATGGACCCTTCCATCATGAAGATTCTTGAAGACGACGAAGTTTCGTTGCTCTCTAACCTTCACTTTCTCTTCTATCTCCCTCAGGATGTTTTTTATTTTTTCCTCTAGGTTTTTGTTTTCCTTTATTTCCGCTTCTGCTGGTTTCCTGAAAAGGGGGCGGTTCGTTTGTTAGGATGAGAGCATGCATTCCGGGGCGGAGTTAGAGGCATTCACGGCTGCGCTTAACAGGGACATTGTAAGAGACGACACCGACATCTCACCACCTCCCGATTCCGCTGACGGTATGTTGTAGCTGTTCGATCGATTATTCTTCTAGATTTCGTAGTTTCTCTTTCTATGTAGTTTTCAGGCTTCATTATCAACGTGCATAATGTTTACCGAAAACAAGATGAGTGTATGAGTGGGAAGGATGGGATGAAAATGGAACTTATTATATCAACGATTTTTTACTAGGAAATTTCAATAAAAATCTGAAGCGTGGAACACATTGTAGGACACCATAACTCAGTCCACGATCAACTGGTGAACTGTGAAAGTAGCAACAAATGAAAGGGGGATGGGGATCACTGAATCTGCTTATAAAATTTTTATGGATCCTATTTACCTAGCGATATGTATGGTACAAAGTGTTTGAATGATAAATATGAACATGTGTAAGAAATCAATGTAACACAAATGCAAATGTTAAAGATGTGTGGGTGATAGTAGTATAAGTGATAAGTAAAGAAATGATTTTACTTGAAATAGGATAGGAGTTAAACCTATCAAGAATAAAATGGGAGAAAATTCAGTAAAGATGGTTTGGTCATGATTGAAGATCTATGGGTGCATTTGTGAGGGGAGAATTAATTGGTTTAGGTGGAATCAAAAGAGATAGAGAAAGCTCAAAAAATTATTTGGATGTAAAAAGTGAAAAAAG
Source organism: Amphibolis antarctica (assembly GCA_024699675.1). NCBI lineage: Eukaryota > Viridiplantae > Streptophyta > Magnoliopsida > Alismatales > Cymodoceaceae > Amphibolis > Amphibolis antarctica. Next base: position 10,665 of record JAMKPZ010002198.1, read on the forward strand.
ATTTAAAGTTACATGGCTTAACAAAAGATTTAGTGAAAGATACTAATAATTGGAAGGAAAACATTCATATGATCTACTCCACAATACATAATGTCATTAAAGCATTTGTTGTTGTTGTGTAAATTGACATTCGGAAAAGATGGAAAAAAATTATCTACATCTAGAACACATTGATCATCATGGCTTTGTTTTCTTTGATTTATAATGCTTTTTAGACATTGGATTAAGGCCTTGATTGGTTGATTGCTGTTTTTTTGCCTTGAAAAGGGAACTATTATCAACTCCGTTTGTTTACCAGAACATCAAACAAAATTCTGAAGCATGGGATTCATTTTAGAATTTCATATCTCAGTCCCCTATCACCCAGAAAAATGTGAAAATAACAACAATATGAAAGGAAAGTTCAGATCACTTAATCACTGTTGAGAATGCGTTTCAGGAAAATAATAATCAGTCAGATTAAGTAAGTACAAAAAAGGATATGGCCACATCTGTCATGCAAAAAATGTGCTTTCCAGGTCGTACTGAAGCATTTTGGAACTTATTATGCTTGAATCTCGAGGCTTTTGATTAGAAATCTTCTGAAATAGGAACTTGTGACCTCGATTTTGGCTATGCTTTAGAAGTGGTTCTATTCAATCGGCTACCTCCCAACAAATATGGGTTTTTAATCAGAATGCATAACACCTCTTACTTTTCAATTTCATGCTTTCTTGATGGGAATGTCAATATATCAATGATGAAATTATTCTTGATTAAATCTTACCTTATTATTTAACAGGTCTTGTATCATTTGATGGCTTAGACATAGACGTTCTTTTCTTTTTTCTGATATTCAAGAAATCCCTTGGACCCATCATCTGTTGGTCCTTGGGTGATGAGCACAGGTTTCAAACTGGGGGTTCAAGTATAATGTGTTGATCAATTTTCCTAAATCCATGTTTGTTTGTGTTCCCCAGGCTCAAACACTGGATCCCTCCTTTGGGGTCCTTTCAATGAGACACCTTATCAGTTACCACTAGCCTATCCTACTGGGGTTAGTTGTGTAGCCTTTCTATTTTGAAAACTACAGTTGACAAGGAATTTATTATCCCTGTGTTAATATATTTGACTCTGATTAAAATGGCTAGTTGAAATTTATTTTTAAATTTTTATAAATCAAAAATCAAAAAATATGGAAAAATTGAAGAACATGAATGACTTTTTATTTATTTATGATGCTTTGATGTCCTTGTATCAAGATATTGATTATTGTTGCTTACAATGTTCATGAGCTACCTATGTCAAGTAATCTTGATTATTTGGATGGCAATTTGGTTTTCAAATAGAGTCAATGGCAGGCTGTGTTCTTGATGATTGTAGTACTTCTCTTGACTTTTAATTCTAATCCTATAAGTATGGGAAATTTATAAGAGAATGAAGAGAAATTGAGGAGGAAAGAAATAAAGGGAAAACTTTCTTCTTGTAAAAATATATTCGAAGAGGATAATAATTTTTGATTGAGATGTTTATATCCAATTTTATTGTGAATGGATGGATAAATGTGCTCTACGATTGATGTTGTCCCCTTTGTTGAATGTTGAGTTGGGAAGCTGGAATATGGATAGAGGGAATTTGCTCACTTGATTTTAATGGATAAATGTGCTCACAAGTTTTGGGAGGCAACTTGTGTAGTGTCAATTATAATACTTCCTATGTCTAGTTAGGCAACTCAGGTACCATTCCAAGCTTGGGATGTCAATGGGTCAAGTTTGGTCAGTATGAAGGCCAATTTATGATTTGACATTTTTCTTCCAAACTGGTGGTGGATTGGGTCATGACCGTTCTATCACTCAATTTGATCCATCAAGAGAAAATATGTTAGGTCAAATTAGTAAGTCGTCATTGACCACTAAATATTTTGACAATTATTTATTCATTGGCAAATACCTTTGTTGAATAAGGAAGATTCATTACTTATTTAAATCAAGTTTATATCTTTGTTTCTCTATTCTTCATAAATCATATAAAAAAAGTAAAAGTCTTAAGATGGTTTAGTAACTCGGGTTAGAAGCTCAACACACCTGATTGTGGTATTTTGGGCCAAATGCATCAGGAAAGATGAGTTGAACTGGGGTCTAAAATGATGTCCCAAACCCAAAATTAATTGTTTAGGTCATACATGATTCTAACCCATTGACAACCCTATACCAAGTAAAGGGGAAAACTAGGCTCCTATTGGGAGAGATTCATAAAAAGCCTTTATAATGTATGAGTACTTTTAACTTAGGGTTGAGTAGGTTTGAATGTGACACATAAGAAAAGAGCTTGTTGATGCAGCACACATCTTTCTGGGTGCATAACCATCATTAGAGTGGACAAGGAGCCTTCCACTCAAAGTGCATGGATTGCTTAATGGTTGTCTTCTCCATGCTTGTGATTCCTTGCAAAAGCCCAGATAGCCTTGCTTACTCACCTTCACTGTTTCCAAAGTTGCCAAATGGGCACTGAACTTCCTAGGTGGAGTGCTCATTTGCATTGTCCCTATTTAACCTGGTTGCTTGGGTTGTTCCCATGGAATTAAACATCAACACGTATGTTGGCAAAATTTCATGATATGTGTTGATTTTTCAGCTGACATGACATAAAAATTGATGTCAGCATGGTAATTTTGTTTATATAAGATGGTTTTTCTTTCCCATGTTGCCCTTGAAATGACACCATGTCAAAATTTTATTGACGTGTCAATTTTTCACCTCACCAAAGTCTAACACAATCAACGTTAAACTCCTTGGTTCTTCCTGGATTTTGTTGTTGGGGGGACCAACATACAGGTTGTTCTGGTCATTGCTGGGTCCAGTCCTGATGGACATAAGTCCATTTCCCACATCAATGTATAACTATTACAATATTATTTGATACAGGGAAGAATCAAGATGGTTCTGAGCTTGATGTTAGCATTTTGATGAAGCTTTTTTGTCAAGGAAAAACACTACTTCCTGTTTGATATTGGTTGTCTCAGTGCTGCGAACTGGATCAGATAGACATGGTTCCAAATATCACCAATACCCTGATGTCTACTGATCAACACACTCCTGGAATTTTCTCTTTCTGTCTCAATGATGTTTTTGTTTCCTGACATTGGCAACAACGTCATGAAAGTATGTGTTCTTGGAGTTTTGATAATTTACAAAAGAATTGCTAACCTGAATGAATTATCTGAAAATATCAGTGGTATAGAGAGTACTAGAATATCAAACTGATTATGTACAATAAATTCGATGATAATTGACAATGCTCCAATGCATGACATAAGAATTTCAAGAGCATCCAATTCTTCGCATCTCAAAACACTGTCCTAACCATTTTCTGGTTACTTATGCCACCTCCAATCAGGATCAATTGATTTGGATGGCATATTCTCCTGTTGGTTCCTGGTGGATTCTATTTGCTTAATTTACTTAATACACGTCAGGTTTGAATCTTTTCAGCATTGTTTTGATTTTCATTCTTTTTTATCTGCAGGGGAACCAAAGGAGAGTGGTTCCACCTCCATCCAGTTACTTGGACAGTGGCAGTCTTCCAACCAGGAAATTAATCCAGTTCAGCCTAAAGCAAAACAAACTGAACAACAACATTTGCAGTTACAGGAGCAGCATTCATCCCTAGTGGGACAGGTAGTGCAACAAACTGGAGTTACAGACCTGCGTGAGGAAGCTGGCAGCCAACTTGGGCAGGAACAACCTCATTTGGAACACCAGCTGCAGCAGACTCAACAAGGTCAGCAAATTGACAGAGACGATGGTCATGACACAAAGATTGTTGAAAAGAAAGAGATTCACCCTACCGAACAAATTCATGATACATCTCAAGAAGAAAGCAGTGCTCAGAAACCTGAAAATCAACAGAAGCATCCAACAAAACAGCTTAGTAATCAACAGGCACAAAGCTCAGACCAAACTAATAATCCTATGAAAAGAATGAAAGTTAGTTCAATATCATTCTACGCTTTGATTCCTATTCTGCGTCCTCACCTTGATAAAGACAGATACATGCAACTCAACGATGTATTTTCAAAATTGAAGGTGAGTCTTTGTACAACAGATTTTTTTAGATTTTATTTTTTTCCCCATTCATTCCTTGTTATTTTTTATGTCATCATATTTTTAGTAGTTCAAAAATAATAGCATTCATGAATAGTTATGAGCATGGATCACATCTCTAACTGATCTAGTGAACAAGAATGAGAAAATATCTAAATGGAATGCTGAAAAATCATTAGTTGATCAATTTCTCAAATTGCTTTGCTGGAAATCACAAGATCAAAATGTTTGTTTGCAGGTGATCATCTATTCATGCTATCACATTTAATTTGTCCAATTTGAAAACCGTTTTTACAACAAAGTAGGAAGAAGAGAGGGTAAAAATTTAAAGTCATTGATGGAGATATTTGGATTAGTTGATAGCTAGGGTTTCAGATGATGAGGGTAGGGAACATTGTACTAAAATTGGATGGATTTTTGAATCAATTGAAAAGGATTAAGTTAACATCTTTTTCTACTTTGGCCTCTGGTTGTCTTAGTTGACAATTTTATAGCCATATCTATTGAAACAAATAGTAATAGTGTTTATCTTGATGTGCTAAATGTAAGTTTTAAGATTCTTATAGTTAATAAAGCAAAATTAAGAGTATTTATGTAAATTAGATCAAGGAGACGTATTCTGATCAAATATAAATTTTAATGATGCCATTTGAGCAATACCTCAAATGTACTCATTCTTCATCATCACGTCACTTTTTGGGATTCAGTTATTTTTCTCAACCACTCTAATTCCTTAATTTTTTGTTCTTTGAAAATTAAGAGCAATGAAATCAGTAGAGAGGACTTCTTAAGGGTTATCCGGAACACTGTTGGAGACCAGATGTTAAGACAGGCAGTTCACAAAGTAATGCAGGCAAGTTTGTCACCACCATGATAAAGTTCTTGAACTCAAAGTATGAAGCAAATTTTTAACTTACTTTTTGAAAACCAGCAACAGGCACAAGCCCTGGCTGCTAGAAATTCTCCGGTAATTCAAAACCAACAACAAGTTCAAACTCAAACTTCTTTGCAGCAGCTTCCAGGTCGTGGTACACAATCTGAACAGCAATCATTTTCTCAAGTTCGTACCACATCTCAGATTGGCCAGAGAATGCTCCCAGGCCAGTCTGAAAATCCTACTTCAACCGTTAAAATCCAGAATGATTCAAGCTCCCTTGTTGCTGAGAACAATGCTCGGAATCCTAAAGTAACAGAGAACCCATCAGACAGTCAAGGGACACATGCTACCCATATTTCTAATTCTTCCACCATGATTTCTGCCAAGCAAGAGAGGGAGAGCTCATTACAAATTAACAGACAACAAATTCAATTGCAAATGCCATCTACATCTTTTGCAATGCATGTACCCACAACAAGTAGTTATATTACTCACCAGTTTCCAAGATCAAGTGGCAATAGTTCTGTAACTTCTCTAAAATCTCAGACTCATGATCAGAGAGATATGTCACTTTCTCAAGGAATGATTTCTTCACAGTCGGCAGCAGCACGATCTATCAGTGCCATAAATATATCCAGCTTCTCTGAAAACAAAAAAGTCCAAAATAGTTCTCTGTCTCACATTTCAAGTCAGCCAGCACCACAGGAAAATCAACTTGCATGGAAACCAACGTCATTCAAAGAGCAAAAAGGCAGTAGTTCATCATCTATGGCATATGTAAAACAAGAGGCAGTTGAACAGGCAGCTGAACATAATGGACTTCAGCTTTCTACTCCCCAGAGTTCTTCAGTTGTGGCAATTGATGTTGACCAAATGAATCTGGTCTCTTCGGCTAAGGATGAACAAATTGAAAAACAGTTATCAAGAGTTTCTTTTCACACTTCTACAACTATGCCATCGGTATCTAATATCACTAGTCCTGCTGGATTCTCATCGGAGCAAGCAATACAGGTTGGTTAAACGGTTGGAAGCCTTTCGTGCATTGATTTTATTTTGTCATAATGAGTTAACTGGAATGCAGTATATTATCTTTATTTCAAATTGAGATTGTAATTCTATTTTCAATCGTTCCACATCACATGAACTATCATCTTTATGTTTGTAACACAAATAAAATATAGAATTTCTATTGCATTTGAAATGGTATTTTGCCTTCAAAATGCTTTAATCAAGTGAGTATTTTTTATAACTAGCATATTAGTTGAAAAGTGGTTTTGTCTCTAACTGTTGAGTTTCTAAAAAGGAGGTTTTGAGCAATCCCACAAGATTTCCTCCCTGGAAGTGGTTATATTCCAACACTGTGAAATTCTAAACATACTTTGTATGCAAAACTCAGCCAGAAATTAAAATTTTCCTTGCAATTTGCAAATTTAAACATATCGTTTTCAATAGTAAAAACTACATAAATTATTCTTTCAAAACATTGTATAAAGTCAATCATTTATTATAAAAACAATTGATTGGATTCTTCTCTTGAATTATATGAAATCAGATGCGTTCTCAGATTCATTCTACCAATTCACCTGCTCTTGCTGTATCTACTGTGAAGACCTCCTTGAAGAAGCCTAACGTAGGACAGAAGAAACCACTTGAGACACAAGGGACACCACCTTTGGCCAGGTAAAGGCTGACAACCCTACAAGTATCTAATTAGTTTGCAATACGTAATATTAGAATTTTAGAACTTCTGGTATGTGCATATATTAGTCGTAATCCATTAAGTTGTTGTCACTCACCAATTAACGTGAGTTTGATGATAAACAGCAAGAAGCAAAAGGTATCTGGGTCTTTTCAAGATCAAAGCATTGAGCAGCTTAATGATGTTACTGCTGTCAGTGGAGTGAATTTAAGGGTACAGTATTTTCAATTTAATCTCCTGCATTCTCATTATTAAATATTTCTCTTCCAACATAAGTTTATGTAATTTTATTTTTCAGTATATATTCATTCCTTGAAAACAGGAAGAAGAAGAACAGCTGCTGACTGCTCCAAAGGAGGAAACTCGAGCCTCTGAAGCCACTCGAAGGGCTTTACAGGAAGAAGAAGATAGGCTGATTGTGCAAAAACGTCCTCTACAGATGAAAATTTCAGAAATCAGTAAGTATCTATTAGACATGTTTGCAACAAAGTTAGGCATCGGCACAGGCTATAATAATTCCTTAAAACATGTGTTATATCCACCACTACCACTGTTAAATTCGAAATGATAAGTTTTGTTTTTTTCACTATTTCATAGAATGGGTTAAGCCTTTGTCAAAAATAATGGCTTAAAAATTATATAATTAAAATTCTTGATCGGATTATAATAACCATAGTCTTTAAATTTGGAATTGTTAAAATAGTTCTATATTAAAAATGAGATGGAATTTGAAACAAAATATATAATAATAATCAATTGATTTTGAATTGGATGCTCACATAACATGGCATTAAAGTTAAATATGATAATCTAGGCTTAAGTCCTTCAACATTCGTTTGATTCAAAAGTAAGGATACTCATGGGATCTTAAAAAAAGACACGTGAAGAGAAATGTTGAAATAGTCTTATATTGGAAATGAGATGGAACTTGAAACAAAATATATAATAAATAACATTTCCACTCTTAATCAATTGATTTTGCATTGATGTTCACATTTTAATAGATAATTATTTTAATTTGATTTATATATTAAATTGTATTCTTATATTCATTGCCTTGGTGGGGCATCTGATATTGGTAATTTCAGATTGATTAATTTTCAGGTTAATTAGCTTGCTAGTGGTTGTTAGGGATCAACAAATTGCTTTTGTCATGGGGCGTCAAAATTTGAATGGTTTCCTTATTACCCACTGAAAATGGTGAAAAAATGGCTACCCTACTCTACTGTGGGATTACGACACTCACACACATACATATACACATATATGAGAGAGAGAGAGAGAGAGAGAGAGAGAGGATGCTTAGAGTTTGGATTAAATTGGATATCCATTAACCCATATAACTAATAATCTAACGCTCATGCTAGAGCACGTATATCCAATATGCCTGATTTATTACAGAAGTAATCATATGACCCTGCACTCAATCTCTTGGTGGAAGCATCTACAAGTTGATCAGATGGCTAAGTGTATGAAGTAGAGATAATGTTTTTCATTACAATGTCTTGACTCTTGAACATAATGGCAATCATCCTTTATTTGGTTTTCTTGTGAAATGTTGGATTATTTACAATAAAGATGGTGACTTGAGTCACAATGCATGGACATAAGCTCACAAATAGGAAACCCAAGCTCAATCAAGAAGGAGAGTAGCCACATCATCTCATATGTGGTTTGTGTCATAATTTGATATTTTGCTTTTACTCTGGATCTTAATTACAATATTCTGTTTTTTTGCTTCTCTAAGTGATCATATTACCTCTAACATATGTGCAATATCCTAGGTAGATTTTTAGTCTCATTTATCATTTGCATAACTAGAATTTGAATAGGCCTATATGCATGCATGAGCATATTTTTTATACATCAGTCCTCTACTTGGAGACTTTTTGACATAAACTAGAACTTGTAAGTCCTTTGCCAATGCACCATAATTGGCTCATGTATAAATTGATTGAATACTCTAACAGCATAGACAATGTATGAACATTCAACAATCATATTAATTTTTCAATAAGTCTTTTGTACCTGCTAATATCTTCCAACACAAGTGGCAATTTTTCCTAGAAATTCAATATTTGGTCTATTTAGGTAGGCTCAAGCTTGCACCCAAGTAGACTACTTCCTTTGAAATAACACTATTTTGTTTCTATCGTATGCAAATTTGACACTCAAGAAGTACTTGGGCTGACCCATGTCTTTGAAGAACTACTACTATTATGATTATTGTTGTGTGCTTATTGTTTCTACTACTAAAGCAACAATTGCTGCATGTTTATTGTCATTGTTACTACTACAATTACTAGATTCCTATCCACCTGGGGTCTACTAAAACTATCTAGTTTCATTTTAGTTATTTTGTTTTTATTTTTAGTTATATTTGAGTTTGTTGCAAGCAAGGATTCAAAAATCAGCAATCCATCTTGTTTTTTCATTTGGTCCATCTTGTTTTTTCATTTGGTCCATCTTGAAACATGAGGTATTTTTGATAAATGGTGGTTTTAATGATCTATCATCTAGGATTAGTGACGGATTGATGGGTCATTCAATCCGACTTATTTTTTGACTTGTTTGAGGACGGATTGGTCAGCCTAGATATGGGTTCTCCATCAATCGTTGAAGCCTTGGCCAACCACTGAAGCATCCCATTGTCACTACCCACCATTATAACCCATTAGGATTTTGCAAGTGGTGAGGGATCAATGATGAAGAAGGAGGGAGGGGGTGAAGCATGTGAGGAAGGGGAAGACAAAAATGGAAGAGAAAAAGAGAAAGGAAGAAAAACTTGTAAAAAAGGAAAAAAAGGAAGAGAAAGAAGAAGAGGGAAAAAGGCGAAAGAAAGAGAAATTGAAAAAATGAAAAATTATTGCATAAAAATTATGTTTACAAAATGGGAAGTATTATAAAAATCTCAAAAAGTCCTAATTTTTTAGTTTTAAAAAAAATTATGTTTGGTTATGAATAATTTAAATATCACAAACTATCTATCTATCTATTGTATTCTCACAAACTTTATTTTTTTAATTAATTCGCATGAAATTTTTTAGAAAGATATTAATTACATTATGGGAACAAAAATTTTTAGTTTACTCTAAAATATTAGTTTTAATTATTGAGATTATAGAGAAGGGAAAAAAATGAAAAAAGAGAGAAGCAAAGAGAGAAGAAAAAATGAAAAGAATGATTATATAAAAAATGATGGAAGCATTAAAAAATCACAAAAAATCATGTTATTTTTAAATATTTAAATTATTTTTTCTTATGAATAACATTCTTCTTCTACCTATCTCTTATATTCTCACAAACTTTATCTTTTAGTTTTGATTAATTAACGTAATTTTTTTAAAATATGTTAACTAAAAATTTACTAAACTCTAAAATCTTGTTGTTGATAAATTTTTTAATCATGGAGATTATGAAAATTCTCTCGTATTTTGCGTAATTTTATTAATTTGTGTTCTATGTATGAATTATAATATGGATTCTATTGAAATTTAACCTAATAAATAATAGATTATAATCCAGATTCTATTGAAAGGTAACCTAATAAATAATAGACTATAATCCAGATTCTATTTAAATGTAACCTAATAAATAATAGATCATAACCTAGATTTTATTAAAATGTAGCCTCAATTTTAAATCATGTCATTATGCGTTTTTTCTGTTATTTATACATGATTTAAGACTTTTCTCATGCATGCAACTACTATATTTCTATTAAGTGATATTTTATTCATGATAATAGTCAAAAAATTTATTTAGGTATTTTTATATGTTTATCATAGCTTGTTTTATCTTATCCTTTAGTTTCAAGTTGAAATTTTGAATTTTTGTGTTGCCATTTCCACAAAAGTATTGCATGTCCACCAATTTCATTTTTCTTAAGTACAAATCCTTAATACGATACTAATATTTAAGACCTTGATTGCAAGCTATGCATTTTTGATACTTATGTTTGAATGGGAGTGTTAGAGTAAATGATGTGACAAATTGATCCTTTATTAGGAAGTTGGTATAATAGTCTCATATTGGAAGTTATGTATACCTACCATTGTATATAACTTATATTTATAGGAAGTTATCACCTACCATTACAATCAATCTCTCGTACTTTCTTTCTTAACAAGAAAAATATAAAGAGGATTGTTGTTGGTAACAAGAAGAATATAAGAGGTCAAGGAAAAAATTTACATATTTTATAATAACATGCTCAAAAATAATAAAAAGAAGAATAAATATGTATAGTTTATAATATCAAGAAATGGAGACTGGATTATGTTGTGAACTCACGTTGTGCAGTTGGAGACACGTAGTTGTTTTTTTTTAAACCAAAAATCAAATATAAACGTGTGCTTATTAGTGCATCTTTGGTGATATAACTAATTCAATCCTCCATGTAAACAGCCCAAGCAAAGAAAATCATAATAACAATATGCTCTCGGTTTAATTTATTAGATTTCCCACCATCTAATGAATTGTTCCAGAACCAAAAAGTGATAAAAGGCTTTTTCCTTTTTTATTTCCAGCATAAATTGGGTATCTACAGTCTAATCAAGTTTATCCTAATCAAGTCAAAACCCACACAAGGAGGGCTATGTGAGAAACATTTCTTAGTAAGAACACTTGGCATCCATTTCAACATGCTTTTTACAAGTTTGCTTTATTGATTGGATGCACCTTTCACAGGAATACCTCTTTTCACAGTGCAATTTATTCTTGTGTTTGCAAGAAGTAATTATTTGATTTTTGTGGTTTATGCAGTGTCAAAATGTGGTATAGAGAATGTTGGCTGTGATGTAGAGCGTTGTCTATCAATGGTAGAACCTCTTGAAGTTAAATTATTCATTGTTAATGTATAGTTCATTCAAAATATCTGTCATTCATTTCTGAAAAGACTACTAATATTCCAGTGTGTTGAGGAGCGATTACGGGGATTGATAAGTAATTTGATAAGACTATCAAAGCAGGTTCCATATTTTATGGTTTAGTATTATAAAAATACTTCATTTTACTCAAGGAAACTGCATCATAATCCTGATCAGAATATTGCAAATTTTAGAGGGTAGATTCAGAGAAGCCTCGGCATCGAATTGTTTTCACTTCTGATGTTCGGCGAGAAGTTTTGGCCATAAATCGTAAAGCCAAAGATGATTTGGATAAGAAACAGGCTGAAGAAGCTGAAAAGACAAAAAAGGTGACTGAAGTGAGTAACAAGCTGATGTCTTCATTTATTGATGTGTCTTCGTTGTCCTCTCTCCCTTCTGTGTTGTGCTTTCTCGATTATCATGGTTGCGATTGTTGTCGTTTGGGAATTTACATGTACCAAGACCAATATGTGCTTATCACTCCACTTGATCGTTCCCATATGCCAATATATATTGTTCAGATAAATAAATAGTTTGATAACAGGGAGATACCTGGATTTTTTTTAATCTGTAGTAATACCATTCATATCTGACTTTACCGAATTGACTAAATAAATTGCCTTTTTTTTAAAAGCTTGATTTGCACTTGCCGCTAGACTTTGCTATCTGTATGGCTTCGGAAAATAATTTGTCCTTGTACACATGTTCTTATGTTTGCCTTGGATGTCCCAGAATGAAGGAAATACTGGAGCTGATGGTGAAAAGGAAAAGGAAGAAGGACGTTCAAAGGTCCCCAAGGTAAATCAACTGCTTCAAGATTTATTTTTTTTTAATGCCCGTTGGTTCCCTATGCATCTAAGTAATCCAAGCTTGTAGGTGCACAAGGATGAAGATGATAAAATGAGAGCCACAGCTGCTAATGTGGCTGCCCGGGCTGCTGTTGGGGGGGATGACATGCTTTCAAAGTGGCAACTCATGGCTGAACAAGCCAGGCAGAAGCGTGAAGGTGTTGGATTAGATTGGATCTCTGCCTCACAACCAGGTAAAGCTGCAGTTCGCAAACAAAGCTCTGGGAAGAATTCTAGAGATATCCTTGGCGATAAAAAAGCTGGTGGTGCTACCTCGTCTGGTGAGCTGTCTTTTTACTCCTCTACTGAGTTCTTTTTACTTCTCTCCTGAGTTCTTTTTCCCATCATACAAAATGATCCAACCTCAGCCTTAGGATGGAGTCTTTGTGCATAGATATGTGTGTGTGTACATGTATGTATTAGTAATGATAATCTCTTTTTCTTCTTATCTTAACTTGGTATTAGATGAGGTTGAACCGTAATCCCCCACCACAGCCCACTGTAGGGCTTCAGCTGCCGGTCTTTTTCTTCACTTAGTTTAGATCAGGTTCATTTATATGGTGTCTTTTTCTTCGTTCTCTTCACCCCCTGAAACTACCATACAGCAGCCCTCTCCACCATTGCCTAGCCCTTCTAAAACTTCTCTAGCCATCATCTAGCCCTTGTAGGGCTTCAGCTGCCACCATCTGGCTCCCCTAGTGTGCTAGTCACTGGCAGCCGACTCTCCCAAGACTACCTTCTGATGGTTCAGGGATGTCAGGTGCCTTTCCTCCTCCGTTCACCACAGAATTCACAACTTCAATCCTCCAACACTATGAGGTTCCCACATTTCTACTGTCAGTGTTTCAAACTGGTTTCTCCTCCTACTGATGTTTTGAAGACTTTACTCATTTGTCTATCTGCCTATTTGCCTTCACTCTGTTGATAGTGCTAAAATTTTAGAAATCAGATTTGAGTACCACTGAAACAGTTTCCTCTATCATCTGACACCACCTAGGCAAACTCAATCTTACATCAAACTCGATGGTGAAAATTGCCTTATATGGTTCAATTATCTCAAATTGCCTTCAACAGTGAAGACTCCACATCACTTTAAAAGTCTCTAGATATCAAAGATCCGAAGTATGAAGATTGACCTATAGATTATTATAGAAATGACCTCTTGGATGACAAATAATATGGATGAAGAAATTGCACACTATTATCATGCTACTATTTCTTTTAATGAAAACCTGAGATTCCCTAAGAACTTATGGACTCAAGAAAAATGTTTCTCGCATTACAAAAATCTGCAAGACCTTCACTTTACAGCTGGGTGATTGAACAGTCCAGGAGTTGTTTACGTCCATTCTTTCCATGCATTGATGAGCTTGAAGTCTATCAACCCTTTATATGTTATGTTTAGGATCATTCATTTGGATTAGACAAACGTGCTCCTTGATCTATCAAATTTGTCTTTGGTGGCTAGTTGACTCCACTCCTTTTTTTCGTCTTGGATTATTGAGTGAGTTTTCTTCTCTTCCACTTCCTATTCCTAGCCTTAGATAATCTAGTTCTCCCTGTAAAAATATTCCACTTGAGGTTCTTTATGTTGTTCCTGAGTCTCACCCGTATGTTTGCAATTGATGGCTAACAGGGAGGTTGACTATTTTGCTCCAAGTTGAATTTAATTCTGATTCTATAGATCCATACACCAGCAACCGTCGTTTACCCATTATCCTTTGCCATAGTAATGCTTATTTTCCAATTTATCTTATATGATCACCTTAACTCGTCCTTATTTTAGTTTGCCTTGTTATTTTTGTTGAGTCTATTCTTGGATGCTACTTAGACACTACAACAATATTACATTGGAAATTTACTATGAATGTGGAAATCTAGGTTTTACAGTTGTGAGGTATCTGGGGGTTCATTCGTTCTCCACAGGGCTTTGAAAGTGTTTGATTGCAGTTGAATTTTTGTGATCAAACATGATTCAGATAGCTCCATTGACAGATACAAAATTTGTCTGGTTGCCAAGGACTTACATAGACTTGTGACATTCACGATGTTGAGACTTTTTTTTCTTATCACCCATTTTGACTTTATTTGGGTGCTACTGTCTATTTTTTTCGATTAAGGTTGAAAAGTGTCTCAACTAGATGATTTGACGGAAGAGGTATTGATGAAGAGGAACATAGTATGCAAGTTAAATAAGATAATAGATGGTCTGTAACAAAGTCCCAAGGCTTGATTTTAAAAAAATTCAGGTATATTGTAATGGGAGCAAATTTTAGGTGATGTATAGTAAATCACTCTATGTTTAACATGAAATGTTGGATTAGAGCTATATCATAAACTGGAAAAGCATAAGGATGGTATAGGGGATAGAAGCTAAAGGAGAGCCTAATTTCATGGTGCTATGCACATTGTCAAAATTCGAGTTCTTTCTTTGAATATAGATAGTGATAGAGCAAACATAATACAAATAAAGAAACACCTTTTGAGTGCTTTATCACAAAAGACATGAGAAAATCAAGATTCTTACTTGGTGTTGAATGTTCATAGAAAAGAATCAATTGGTGCTATCATAAAGAAAGCATGTGCTTGATTTATTATATTAGGATTTGGACTTTGTTTGAGACTATATATTACTTATTTAATTTGTATACTTTATTCTCTTCATGAATAAAATACTTGAGTGGTTGATCTGTCAATATCTTTTTTGTCAAATCACCATACAAAGAAGTATTATTTACATCTAGCTAAGACACTTCCCAAACTAGATTCGGTGAATTAAATAGGAGCAACCAAATGGATTTAAGGTTAACAAGAGAAAAAGATTCAACATAGTCAATGCCATAAGTTTGTGTGAAGCCTTTGGCTACTAAATGGATTTTACATCTGTCAATGGTGCCATCTAAATTGCATTTGATCACAAAAATCCATTTGCAATCAAACACTTCAAAGCCTTATGGAAAATGAATGAACTCCTAGATACTTTATGACCATAAAACCTGGAATCAGTCTAAATCCAATATTTTGGATGATGCTTTTGAAGTGTTAGAAGATGTAGATTGATACAAGACGTTAATAGGAAAAGCTTATTGTCTATTGATCAAACATTTAATTTGCGATTTGATTACTTGACCAATTTATGAATGGACAAAATTGATTCGTTAGAATGCAACTATCAAGGGGAATGTTGGGAAAGGGCTAACACCAAAAAGGGAATAAACATCTATATATTCAAGCGTTACTTCGACTTTAGTTATTTTGGTGATAAAAGAGAGAAAGTTTGCATCTAGTTATTATACATATGTTATAGATAATTTGGTCACTTGAAAGAGTAAGAAGCAGAATGTGATATTTAGAATTAGCGTTGATGATGAATACAAGTCCATGGCATAGACAATGCTTATGATGACATATTGATGTCCTTATACATTGAGCTTGGACTTTACAACTTTCAATGCTCATGTACTATGACAATCAAGTTACCATCTTCCTTTATCTTTAATCCTACACTTCATATGAGAACAAAATACATTGAAGTTTAACAACTACTTTGTGAGAGACTTAGTGATGAAAGGAGCTGTGTTCACTTTTACACAACTACTTCGTATTCAAACTACTTTTTTTCAAAAAAAAAGTTGTTTTTGATAATTTCACTGAGGAATTAATTGATGATGCATTTGAGTTATTATGTACAAGTTAGACATATATGTTCCAATTTGAAAGTGTGTTCATCTTTCTAGATATTTGCTATCTATATATGTACGTAATTTTTTAGTAAGACTTTTTTGTGAAATAGTTTTAGTTTTACAATTTTTTAGGTATTTTAGTTTTAGTATTATGACTTTTTATATTTTAGTGTTGCAATTTTACATGTTTTAATTTTAGTTCTCAGTTTTTCCGCCATTATGTCAGTCATCTATCATCTATGAGAAATGCATAATCTGTGATTCACGTGAAATGATGATTTGTGTAACAAAACTTTAGTTATCTCCCTTTCATGTGAAATACGAAAACCTATTAAAAAATTTACATAATCATTAAAAAGCAAAAAAAAATCATATACATGGTTCAAGATCATATTCAAGAATCACGAAATAAAATTAGAACATAGATTGTAAAAATGACCCTGACCTAGGATCGTAGATTGTGGAATCACAAACACAATCTCAAACAGTGATCAATAACGTGATACCACAGGTCACATTTGTTTGATTCCGGTTATCTTTTCTTGTAATTTCAAGCAATTATTTTGTTGATCATAATCAAGATGATCACTGATCTAATGGTTAAATGAGTGTAAAGTGTATCTAAATCTCATTCTCTCTCTCTCTCTCTCTCTCTCTCTCTAGATAGATAGATAGATAGAGCACGTGTGAGAGAGATAGTGAGAGAGAGTGTAATGTATATATTCTGCTAAAACAAGTTCTCATTAGGGTCCACACGATCGCCCATTTTGACTTCCAAGCAAATGGTTTACGTTAGTTACGTCATTCATTAAAAAATCCTATCCTAATTTTATGATAGGAACCATGCGAAAATTTGGGAGGAGCCCAACAGTCATGCCTCATCTAAAAGTTGCTCGAAACATCTGTACCAAAGATGTGATTGCAGTCCTCCAGAGAGAACCTCAAATGACAAGGTCAACTTTGGTCTTCCGCCTTCTTGACCGGGTTTCTGGGGAACCAGTGGTGGAATAGCTTGCTGAATGGCCTTCTTTGCATATATTTCAACACAACCGTGATATATTCAGGATTTCAGATCCACAGGTCTAGATGATGCAGCAGAGATTTTTCACAACTTGAGGATATTTTCTTGTCCAATATGTACAAAAGATAAATTTTGAAAGTTCATCATGTGACAAATGGTGCCCGCCTCCTCAAATTGATCTATTCTTCAAAACGAGTAGTTATGGTGAAAGGCCAGCATTGCTAGCATGATGAAGACGGGTTTAGGCAACATATATGATTCCAGGTGAACTGACAGGTAGATTTTTTTTCTCAATAGAAGTGCAAGAAAAATGTACGTCGGGTCTAGGTGCAGGCTTCGCATTCTTCATCACGTTTCCACGGTATGTGTTGTGTGAATTCCGCTTTGTAACCTGCAGTATTACTGAAAGAGTTAGTCAAGAAATAATGCTTTTATTGCCAATTCCATTCCATTTGAATGAATCCACCTCTTGCGGTGCTTAAGTTGGGATCTATCAATGGAGAGGTTGCAAATTGTGTATTTACTTATATTAAAGCAACACTACTCTCGGTTTTTTCTTGGTTCAATAATCTTGTTTGGCATGATATTTATTGTAGTAGCTATTGCTTCCAAAATAAAAATGAATAGAAAAATACCATTATTGGCCAATTATGATGATGGAAGTAGCGGCCAATGTCGGTGGTAGTGGAGATCGATGGCAATGCATGGTAGGGGCAGACAACAATCAGTGGTAGTGGCAGTGATGATCAATGATGGTGATTAGTGATGATGGTGGTACGGATGGCCACAAGTAGTGGTGGCATTAGCGGCAATGGTGACCAGTGGCAACAGCAAATGGTAGCAGTGGTGGCTTCGGTGATGGTAGCAGTGATGAGGATTAACTTTGACAATGACAACAAATGTTGTTGATCACATTTTGGTTGTATTAAACATTGACTTAGGCAGGTGATATTGAGAAAAATTGGAATTGCTTTTCAAAAGGAAATCACCATTAACTTTTAATGGTTCACTTGAACCAGAAGTGGAAGCATCACAATCTCTATGTGGAAACACAGTAGAAAAGCGTTTATTTGGAAAGGATGTAGTTTAAAATCATAATTCGAAATGTCTATGTAGAGCTTCTTTAGTTCTTCAAAATTTGCACATGGTGCATGAAACTATTTTTATGTAATTCAATATCAGGCAATGCTGTGCAAGAGACTTTACCACTTCACCAAGTGGATGTATAAGACGTTGGGTGTGTTTGATAATATAGGAATTTCTTTGTCATCTGTATAGATTTTTATATATAAATTTTTATTTTATAATTTACTATATAACTTCAACATTTAATTTGTTATATTATTAATTTGATTTTTCTGATTCTTCATTTTTAAATTCATCTGATTTATTATATTCATCATAAATTTCCATTATTCACCATTGTTATAATTAACGGCTGTCTAATTTAACTTCTAAAACTCCTATTCTCTATTGTTATATTCATCTGATTTGTTATTTGATAATTTTTACATTAATTTCAAGTAGTACATAATTTTTAGATTGTTAAAAAAAACTTTAATTTTTTAATTTTACCGACTTTTCATTTCTGAAAATAGTGACGTCGAGAAGTTGAAAGTGTCGTTGACGTCGGAAAATAGTTTGGAAGCATCGTGTTGACGTCGACAAGTTCGTGTGGTTGTAAAGTGAACGAGGTTGGGAGTGAACGCGTCGGTCAGGGCATTGGCTGAAAGCATCGCGTCATTGAAGCCGTCCGTTCGCGGGTTCACTTTACTTGTGGCATTGGCTGGAAGCATCGTGTGGATTGGTCGAGGCGCCGTTGATTCGCGCTACGGTCTGTAGCTCTTCCCCCAAGTCCAACGCCTCCACCTCCCTGCCCGATATGGTGTAGCAGGAGTCCAGCACCCGGAACCCCTCCACCCTTTGGTGCCTATTCCCTCATCTTTCCCACGAACCTGTCCCTCATCATCTTGTACGTCAGCTCTGTAAATATATATATATATATATATAAGAAAATAACTATATATATATATATATATAAAGATTTTAAGTCTTTCATGTTCTCTTCAGTTGTTGGGTTGTTGGATTCCTGTTTTGCTCTGTTCTATTGTTAGTTGTTAGATTCAATCTTTTGTAATGTTGTTATTGTACATGTTTGTTGTTACTTGTTACCTTTAATTACTTTGTATATATATATTAGACGAGATATACATTCTTTCAATTAACGAAAAGTCATTACATTTCTTCATTTTCACTCTTCTTTTTCTTTCATTTTCCAAGTAGCTCAGCGTCGTCCCTGAATCGACGATGGTTCCGTCCTCCTCTGTCCTCACCTCCCACGTCTTGGTCGGTATGGGTAGCGTCTCGTCCCCCACCCTGATGCCCTTCACACCCACGTAGTAATAGGTGTCCGTTGCGTTCAGCCCTAGGTGGCTCATCAACCTCTTGTCCAGCTCGCCCCTCACCGACGCGTTGCACTTCCCATCCACCAGGCAGTACTAGAAGGCGGCGTGCCCGTGACTGGACCGTAGCTACGATGTGAAGGACAGGGGCCCCCTCCCAGGGCCCAACAGCCTCGCCGCCCCGTGGAACAGCCCCCTGATCCAATGGCTACAGCCGAACGGCACACGTTCTCGACTGCGCCATGTCCGTCGTGCTTAAGCCCAGCGCGGACACCTCGGTTGCGAGCTCGCCGGCGGCGTTGGAGTGGTCACCGTACCAGTAGATGTAAGGGCAGGGCCAGTTGCGATGGCGATAGGCATGGAGAGGGTCGAGGTAGGAGACGAGGGCGCAGCTGATGCTGCAGTAGGTGGAGGATGCTGCAGGTCGCCACCGTAATCTATAAAATTAACTTTTTATAAATATCATTAAAACTTTAAATTTTAAATATCAATTGGATTGAATTGACACAGTTAAATCGTAGTATTAACCGACACGATTCGATTTAATAAATTGTACCGAAATTAATAATAATTTTATAATTTCTTATAATTTTATATTAATTTTAATTTATTTTTCAAGTTAAATGCATTATTATATATAACTTAATAATTTGAGTTTTTTAATAAAAAATACATGATTGTGAGTTTTGAATATATTCTTTAATTATTTTTAAATATTTATAAATTATATTAATGTTATATAATTTTTTGATAAAATAAAAAATAATTAAAAATTAAATTATACTGGACCTAACATGAACTCAAATGACTATCATATGAATCATACCTGTGAACCATTGACTGAATAACTAGACATGATACGAATAATATTGTACCTTAAGAAAATTGTATCGAACCATATCAAACCGATCTAATTGACATCTCTAAATAAAATCCAACAATCAAGAACTTGAACCATCAAGTAAACATGTTTAGTGTTTAATAAATAATAAACATGTACTGTTTTGATATCTTTTATATCTATAACTGTCCTCTATTCTTTAAATTACGGTTATATTTTATCATAATCTTTTTACTCTGCAAATCATATGTTATGCAATTTACCCGTATGTAATGCCAATTTTATCTATTGAAAGTAAGTGAATGGACTTATTTCTAACTCATTCGATTTTACAGTCAGCGGCAGCATGTTTTATGAGTTACAAGGGGTGGGCTATGGTGGATATACATTAAAAATTTGAAATAAAGACCTTAAAAATTTCATGAATAGCCATCATCCATATTTCTTAACCATTTTGTAGCGACCCATTTCTCCCCTTTGATAACTGGGCAACTTCCATGGAGAGAGGCCTGCAGAGGCATGAAGAAAAATCAATAAAGGCCGGAGAAAAAGCAGGAATTAGGATACTGCAACTAAAAAGTTCCCAAGAGTATTTCTAGGAGATCAACAGGCCATAAATCAGGAAATAATAGCATTCCCTTTTTTTATGGTATATAACATAAAGGAGATTTATTTAAAACATAAAATAAGATTGCATTCAAAAGGATTTTAAATGAAAAACATTAAATTACTAACAAGGGAAGGCCAAGATAAAAATCATATTTTACAAGACATCTACTGTTTGGAAAATTGAAGAAAATGGCATTTTCACTAGAAAAACATATATTCTAACCAAATTCAGTTCCTTAGAAAATGCAATAACTTGGGTTATGAAGACTGGTCCTTAATGATGTGTTCTATGGCATCCACCAGACTTATGCTGGCTTTAAAATGAAAATCTCCAATACTTCTGCAATCACTAGCACACAACGCAAGCAATCTAGACCATTTATTATGTCTTATCCTAGCCGGTCGATGGGAACCAATAAGATTAAGGTTAATAACAGATCGCATATGACTAACCATATGAGTTAATCTCTATCCAATTTTATAGTCCAGATTTTTCAATATTGATATGACTGCCATAAAGAAAAGAAATAGATAAGGACTTATTTTACCAAACATAAATGGTTCCAGTGCACTAAAGTCATGCTGATTACTAATTAAATGTTTAGGGAAGCACAACAATGTCAAAAGTCAAAATTTTTATAAAGGGTGTAGCTATGGTATCCACAAGGATATCATAATTTCCCATGGCTACCTAACTTTAAATCCCACCTATTCAGGGTAAACAGGTAGTTAGATTTACATTTGTAAACATGAAATTGTATGCAACTAATAGTAGTTACATCTTTCTAATAGATATTAGAGTACTTAAGAATTTTCCTTTTTAGATAGTTATGTTTTAGCTTGGATTTAAATCTCTAGGATTCTTCCATCGTATTAGAGGTAGAACACTGCACTTTTGGATTTTTTTCCCCGAAGAACACTAAAGGTTAGTCGGACCTTATGGTGCACTCCTGACCACAACTGTGTATCTCATTGATCCTCATGAAAGGACATTTAAGACAACAGGATAATTTATATAATGCATACCGGGTCAATTGTGGTGCCATTTACATATAAGGAATAAAACAGAAGACCATCCCCCTGTCGTGGCTTCACTTTCAAGCCTATGCATTTCTCATAGTCATATCCACTTTGCATATTCGATCCATCCTGTAGAAGAAGTTTCTTTACCACAATGAATATGTTAAGAAGGAAATAGGCATTTGGCTGTTTTCTCACCTCAAAAGGAAACATAGTTTCTCCACCTTCCTCTACATCCGTCAAATATAACAAGAAGGAAGCAACCTGAGATACAATGATGGTAATGTGATTATTTCCAGAAACCATCTAATTGAATAAGACAAAATAAATCCTAAAATGAACTATCAAGTTCGCACTTTTAAAAGGAAACATTGATCTAGTGTGTTGGTCTCAACCTCTCCACATTTCCCTGTGTGTTCAAATACACTAAAGTTAAATGGTGTTAGTTTAGAACAGAAAAAAGACAATGATACTCCCACTCTTATTTTTTACAAGACAAACTACAGAGTACAATGTTAATTCCATTGGTTTAGACCAAAACAACCAGACAAATTGCAACCTTTTTACAAGATCACCAAAATTTAAAGCAATGAATGTAATGACAAGGATTATGCAAAACAAAATAAAGAAAAACAAGAGGAAGAAGGAAGGTTTGTTATTGTTTCAGATTAAAGGTGGAAAAACATTTCAATGAGTCAGCTTTGAGTTGAACACATTTATAACCCAACTCATTTATGCTGAATCTGAACTCAACACATTTAATAAATGAATTGGAAATCTTAAATCAAATTCAACTCGTTTATAAACAAGTTAACTAGAACAACCAATTTAACTCATTTACGAAGTTAAATGAGATACATAGTAACCCCATCTATTTATCTAACAGTAACTATTTAATCTTTTACGAGCCATAAAAATCTATTGATTAAAGAAACTTCGTAAAATAAGAATGGCTAAGCAACTTGGTAAATGAGGGCTTGAAAGTTACTATGGCTAAGCAACTTAGCAACTTCTAAAGATAAGAAAGTTATTGAAAAAATATTTAATTAAAGGAGGGCATTTGATGGAATATGATAATTTAACAAGAGTATTTAACAAAAAACCAATTCATAAATATATAATATTATAAAGGGTTAATACCTTCTATAAACATCTATAAAATTTATTTTCTATAGATGTCATGTGTACGATAAAGATCATCTTAGGTCTACCCCCACCCCTATCGCCCCCTTCCACACCCACCTACTACTCTTGCCTAAGGTTGTGCACCCACAATCTACCCCAACCCACATTGCCTTTCTCTGCCCCCACCTTCCACTCCTGCCTAAGGTCACGTGTCTACCATCCACCCCCACCCATACCACCGGGATCGTTGGCTTTTACGTGATCTTTTCAGTGTTTTTAGGTGATTTTTGTCACTACAATAACTCCGATATTGTAGCATTATTTTCCCCTTTTATAAGGTTAATGGTTGAGGAGGACGTATTATAAAAATCCTCTGTTTGTTCCTCTCGTGACCGCCAATCAACATTATTTAACACTGCAGGAAGAGAACTGAAGGCTAGGCAAACTTGCACAAACCTTCCCCCGCTGTTTTCAATTGTCAGTGGTGGTCTTCCATGTTGGAAGGTCGTCGCCAAAAAACGTCACTATTGCTACTTGCCCTTATTTTGTGGGTTCTTTGTATTCGGGTGATCGGTAGTGAATCATCGTGTTTATTGTTGCTACAGTGGTGTGGTAGAGTTTGGTGGAGGAGCTTGAGGACGATGATGTAGTCATGCATGAGAGAGTGCAGTTGGGTGCTAGTCGGTGAGCTTGATGATGGTTGCCACCATCTACAACTGTGTCATCCCCTTGAGAGTGCATGAGTTCTTTTTTTTTTGGTCAATTTTCATTGAAGTCCTTTATTTAGTTATTTGCATTGATTTTTATTTTGTTATTATTGTTTTTTAATTTTGGGTTGATTTTTATTTCGATTTTAGTGAATTGATTACACCATTTCAGCATTAGTTGGGCAAAGTTCAATCTGAATTTTGTGAATTGATTTTGTGCTGAAATTGCTGCAGATTTTGGTTCTTCATTATTGCTATTTTGTGTTTCATTATTGATTTTGGTTCTTTATCGTTGG
Organism: Amphibolis antarctica; assembly: GCA_024699675.1. NCBI lineage: Eukaryota > Viridiplantae > Streptophyta > Magnoliopsida > Alismatales > Cymodoceaceae > Amphibolis > Amphibolis antarctica. Next base: position 34,743 of record JAMKPZ010002198.1, read on the forward strand.
AAATTTTTTAAAAAAAATTCAAAACAATAGCTTAACATTTGGCACCTATTCAATCTGTTTTTTATAGGTGCCTATAAAGAATTAGCACCCTATTATAAAACACATTATACAATAATGATATTATATATTAAATATATACATTATATAGATTGATGGGACATAAATAGGCTGCATATGTTAAGCCCATATTTGACCCATTTAACATACGGATTAAACAAATCAACTCATTTATGATTCAAATTCATAACTTTATCCTGTCTCGTTCATTGGCTGGGTTGACAAGTTGGGTTCGAGGGTGAAATAACCAGGATTTTTCGAATGTCTGATTTAATTGAAAATAATGGAAATGGAAAATAAGAAGATGAATAGGGGACGAAAATAGAGAAGAAAATGAGAAAGCAAAGCCAGAATTGCCTAAAACAGTCAACCATCTGGACCACTCTTTCAGGACTTTCCAGTGAAACTTGAGTCAATTGAAAGGCTTGACAGTCAACTGATTAGTCAAACATTTTGGCAGTCAAAGACCACTATAAATAGATAAAATGTGTTCAGGAACAACACCTCATATTCTCCCTGGTTGCAGATGTCCTGGTTTCTCCTCTCCTCCATGACTTTCCAGCCCTATCACACCTTTCCCTAGATGACTACGAGAAGGAACCAAGGAACATGATGAAGACTTTGGACTAGTATTTGCCTTTAAAGCATGGGAATGGCTCATGGGGAGGAAGGATTGCAAAAAGTTTTTGCATTATTGTTTAAGTGATGACATTCTGTTATCTTAGTTAATCGCTAATGTGTTTAAGAATGATAGGAACTATGATTGGTAAAACGATGAATTAAGATGTATGTTTACAAACCCACCCAACAACTTGAGAATATGCAATATTTTAACTGTCAAGGATTAAGGCTTATAAGAAGGCATAATGGTGCTTAAGACTTAGAAAATACAAAAGGCTAATGCACTCAGACCCTAGGCTGATGAGGTTGGAGACAATGGTCGTTTAGGGAACCATGTGTGACAACAATAACTCTACTAAGTAAAGCACCATAAGATGAGGTGTGTTAGCCAACGAGCATAACTTAATATGTGCAGGTAATCTTCATCAAAAATCAAAATATAATTTAAGTAATTACTTTAATTAGTTTTCTTTAAAAGAATAAAAGATATGGAGGAATAGGTCAGACATGTATTGATTGTATGACAGCACATGCTAACAAGTATGGGCAAATAACCCATAAGGCTAAGATCAAGACACAAAAGTGAAAATCAGGGATAATACGGAACAAAAATAAGACTAAGAAAAAAGGATGAGAAATAAGGAAAACGATTAAAAGAAGTAATAACACATGATTTCTGATTACAACAATAACTCAAGCTATAATCCCACTACATGGAGTCAACAAAATGAATCTTTTTCTTTTAAGTATTTCTATATATGGTTGAATCTTTAATTAAATTACATAAATTTATTTATTTTCTTACAATTCCTAACTAAGTAGTTATAAGCCTACCTCTACTTCTTTTAATTTGTTTTGCACTAATTAATTCTCTTCTCCTAATTGATGTATTCTTTTGGTCTCTTAAGAATATAACCAAATCATTTAAACTGATTTTCTCTTCTTGTATCTTCAATAGCTGCAACTACCATTCTATTTCTAATAAAATTATTTTTTAACTTATCTCTTATAGTATTACTACTCATCCATTTAAACATATGCATCTTAGTAACACTAACTAGCACATGATTTCTAGTTATTTTTAAACGATTATATGATGGCTTTACCTTTTTTTACAACTTTTTAGGTAAATAAAGTAAAAAATGTACTTTAATTGGTTATCCAATCAGGCATTTGATTTACGACCGGCAAAGCAATGATTTGATAACCATTTAATGTAGAAATGCATGCGTGTCAGGTTTAATCATACCTCTCAAGGTGTCATGACGTTGGTCATGGGTGCCTAGAATGCCTAGGTGGTGTATAGACACCAATGTTTTATATTATATATTTTTTTAGATGTACTCCATGTGTGTGTGTGTGTAATTTTATAAATATTTAAAATATATATGATCATTTTAAAAAAAATTAGCCTGAATTCTTATGTTATGTGCAGGTGACATATAAATATAATTTAACATATCAAAATAATATGGACAATTTCGTAAAAATGATATTGCAAATATGTAATTACAAAATATAAAAATAACATGAGAGATTTTAGAAATAAATAGAAACATTCGTAACATAAAAGATAAAATCAAGTCGTGAAAGTAACATACGAATTTCTAATAATAATTTGTAAAAATAGCATGATAATATTGCCAAAATAATATGGACAAAAGTGAAAGAAGAAAAGGATTTAAGGCATACATAACATAACATGTATCTTTTAGCAAAGGTAAATTTAGGAAAGTGAAAAAGTCAGAATCACATTTTTTGTTTATGTGGGAGTATAGATAAGGTAACCAAACCCAAGAATTCTTGATAGTAAATAACACAACATTAAAACATCAAAACGTTAAATAAGAACCCTAGAGTGCATCAAAAACCTCCAAAAGCACACTAAGATCTAGAGATTGATTTAATGGGGAGATCCTTTTCTAAAGTGAATTATTATGTGCTTTTATAAAAGAAATCTCCTAAAATAGCATACTAACAAGCATTTGATCCCATGAATGACAAAGTTAAACAGAAAAAATGCTGACAATATAAAAATACATACTCTTTGGCTTTTCTGAGGACCATACTCTTTGGGGCTGAAGGCATCATAATGAGATGCATACCTCTGTCCAATTTCGTAACGGAGGACATTGTAAGCCTGCAACAAGGTGATACCCTTGGTAATTAGTGTCGTTTTAGGCACAAACATTTGTCTTGATTAATTTGCTTTGGACCAACCATTTGTCTTAATTAATTTTCTTTTGATTCTTCTAGTCTTGAAAGGTCCTACTTTGAACCCAAAAAAAATTTCCTTTGCATCTTCTAAAACAGCTATAATCCATGTGTTAAAAATGCATGAATACTGGCTGGCCTGATATGTGTGAAAATGTGGTGGCAATCTTACAGCCAATTAGACATTTGTACAACCATCCAAACTTTATTATTGACATGATTTCTAAATGAAATACATCAGAAAGTACCTCTCCATTTTCCCTTGGGATCATTGTAACCCTTGCAATTTTTTCATCAATCTGTTTCAATATTCCTGCTTGATCCTGCTGTGCACTAATAAACGTACCTGAACTGTTCAAAAAAACAAAAAATTTACCACAGACTAGTACTCAAAATTTTGTAATATTAAAGGTGCTTGAAAGGAGATCAAAGAAGGAACCACACCATTCACTCTTTGTATGCAGTAAACATACAATGGCACCACATCCACAATCCATGAGCATTACATTTAATGGTTTTCTAAATTATTTGATTGAATATGAAGGTGAGTCTTAGGTGATATTTGATTGGAATTTTTTAAGCCAAAGATTGAAAAAACGATGCTTGGTGAAAAATGTTCAACCAAACATTAAAAAAAAAATATGTTGGTGTTTTGAACATTTGTCTTGGCATTTCTTAAAGGAGAGCTTATTAATAAATCCTGACCAAAACGTCAACTTTTTTCTCATCATGTCTTCAACAAATCATGTAAATGGCAACAATAACAATCATTATTTACAATTTATGCCGACAACAAAATAATTCTTTACTAATTTGCAATTAATTCGATTGTATATGTGATTCTTTTGGCATGGATAATAATCAAACATGATTATCAAATAATATACATTTTTGTATCAATTATACATGATTAATAAGAGTATAAAATAAATGTTTAAATATATTTTCTATTTTTATTTATATTATTTTTGGAAAATGTGTGATTTTATAAACATTTTAGATTATCCATGTGTTTTGTATCGATTATATCTGTATTTTTATTTATTTGAAATATATATTAATATCATTTATGTTATTTTAATAATAATATCATAACAATATACATATATTTATATTATTTTAAAACTTTTGTAAAATTAAGTGATTTACATGGAATATATTCAACTCAATTCAAGCCACAGTAGAGGTAAATTTAATATTTCATGCTAAATTTCCAATACAGGTTTTTTGGTGGTAACTAAATGAGAACATATCTCTAAAAATGCTAACAAATAAACCATGAAAATTGTTGTTTAAAAAACTAGTTTTTGGAAGACACTAACTTAAAACAAACTCTACCAAACACCACCTTAGTGTAACAATATGGCTGTTCCACTATGATTTGGAGTCACAAGTTCAAATTGTAAAAAAGAATCTCTACATTTATGAAGGTAAAATTATGTAAAATTAGACCCTCTCCAAACTACACACTTGCTGAGAGATTGCACATTGAATTTTTCCGTTTTATTTGATTGAGGATGTGACGTTTGAGTGAATCTTAATTTAGTAAAATTCCTCTTTTTCTCTACTAAAATTTAACCAGCATATACTGCTACATATGTGGCTATAGTTGTGCTTTACCATGGATGTCAGTGTATAATAATTTGTAATGATGACATCACATGTGTAAGTGTGTCAGTGTATAATAATTTGAATGTAAATTGGTAATTTGTGATGGTTCTTTTAATATTAAAGATGTCTCTAACAAAAATAGTGCTCATTTCACCTCCATGCATCTATAATTTATAAAATTCAAACCATATAAAGATAGGTAATGCTAAAATACCCAAAATTTAACATGGAATGTTTGTAAAATATAAACATCTAAAATGAAAGTTTTTATACCACATTAAAAATAAACAAGAAGCAAAAAAACAAAACTCTAAATGACACTTGGCACTTAATGATCTCTTAGTTTTTATGTTATGTTGTCAATATGTTATTAAGAATTTAGCTTCAAACCAAGAAAGGAAACCAAATAAAATCAGTATGAAGTCATAAGACAATCTTTATTATTGATGATCAATCAGAGAGCAACTGTTAGAGTTCATAAATTTTAATTCCTATTCGAAGAGTCAATGTATAAGTTCATAATGGTAAACTAGAATTTCAAATTCTAGTGTATCTGGATAAGCAAATATCTGATGCCTATTCCTAATTATTGAACTAACAACTAGTAGGAAAAAACTCTGATCTTGATCTTTTAGATGGCTTAATAAGTTACAACCACTAAGGCACTAATCCCAATTTAGATATATTGATAATTTCAATTAAATTTCAGACAATCAAATGATCTTCAAAAGAGCAGCATAAAATTCTGGAAGAATATAGGATGAACCCTTTATTTTGTTTGTGCAGCGACACCAAAAGTGACTTATTAAAGAGTGACTGGCACATTTGTTATATTACCTAATAGATCTCTGGCACACGTATGAGGTGTTCACTAATTCAAGTACTACTAGAAAGAGACTGGAAGAAAATACCTTGTTCGTATTCCTTTGGTGCTTTCAGCAGTTTCTCCTTTCCTCAAAGCCAATGATGATGGCCTAAGGTTAACTCTGGCCAAATTAATTACATGTTCACATTGTCCTGCTGTTGCAAATTTAGGAAAATATACTGCACGAGGTTTCCAACTTAAGACCTGTTTCCAAAAAATGGTGTAATGTAAGCTGAAAAGATTGAGTAGTTTATTACGTAGATCTCATTTCTGGATTTAGTTCTCAATATGATGTGTATGTCTGTAATGGAGTCTCCAAGATTTTAATGTTTGAATGATTCTGAAATTCCTTGTATCTTGTCGGAATAATTCATAAAGATGCTTAACTGTTAGAATCGGCTAAATCAGAAAACAAAGAACAATGAGATGGTACTCCATTGTACATTTGAAGTGGTCCTTCCATGATTCCATCCAACTTGACAATGTCAACATGCAACTAGTGAATGACCTTAAATAGTGAATCATTTAGGAAGTAATAGACATGTTAGAACCATTTAGACGGTAACCATCTTAACTAGTGAATGACCTTATTTCCTTTGTGAAAACAAAAGCTTCTAATAATAAGAAAATGACAAGGTTGATACACTCATTAGGACACGCATAAGAGGGAAGCAAATCGATCAAAAAATTGAAACCAAACATATATGAAATTATTATCTGAACCTGGTGTAGAAAGAAGAAAAAACTATCATGGTTAATTAGACGCATCATTTTTCACACTAGCAAGTATTGATCGTGCTCCTATTGGAAGCCATGCTGCCTAAACCAATAAGCATGTGAGTAAATCTGAATCGATAGCATTCAAACACCAATTCCAGCCGAACGAAGGGGATTTGTATCGTAACACTTTTAAAAAAGTAAGTCCGACGAGAATAGAAGATCCCAATGGAATAACCTGAAAGGAAACGGGGGTGGACCGAGGCTCCCCGCTCTTCCCATGCGGCATCATCTGGACCTGATCCCCGTCCCCGTCATCCATCTTCATCATCCTCAGCCTGTGCAAGCTGTTCCCAGCCAAATCCTGCAACCAGAAACGGACGGACTCGAAACACATATCACAGCACCAAAAATCCAAATCGAGAACGAGCAAAAGCGCATAACTTCCCTCACCTGCTCAGGATCCGTGAAGGATGAGGAGGAGAAGAGAAGCGAGCCGACGAATCCGGCGAGGAAGAAGATGGAGCAGGAGGCAACTACCTCCGGGAGGCCCAGCTTCATCCTCCTCAGGCTCCACAGCGAGCTCCCCCCGCCCCTGTTCCCCTTCATCTCCTCCTCCACCCTTCCTCTCTCCGAAGCATTCGAAATCTAACGTGTTTGTCGAAGCGGAACGAGGACCGAAACCACCGCTTGGAAGTGCACAAGCGACGGCACCGTTCGTCGTGTATTCCGTCGAAATTTTCTGGGCGGCGACGACCCCACCGCCCAAAAAAACACGTTAGAATTTTTTTTGGAAATTAATAAAAGGCAAAAAATCCGTCGGAACGTAACATTTTATTTTATAAATTTAAAAATAATTACATAATTAGTCGACTTGTGTAATAATTTATATTTAAATTGAACTATATTCGTTACCATTTTTATTAAAAATCAATGATTAAAATTTAACGGAAATTGTATCAGAATCGTGCATTTATGTGAGTGAACGTTGAACCATGCATATTATATTCTGCTATGATGGTAAGCCCCTCTCTAAAGGAATCTCCGCAGAGATTAGCACGTGACGCTAAGATCAAAATCTATTTTATTTAGACAATGACATTTAACGGATGTACTTTTAAAATTAATAATAATAATAATAATAATAGACCTATAATTCTCACTATTTCACGTAATTTTCTATTATTTTTAAAAATACAAACTCTCTTTTAAATAATTAAGATTAAAGTTAGATTTGTGTGTATAAAATTAGTGATAAATGAAAATATATTCTCATGGATTCGTTTAACATATTTTTTTTAATACAAATCTCACTTTTTTTCATAAATCGATCAAAAATAATAAACCAAAATCGTTGAATTAACACCTAAACACAAATCATCCTCTTGTTTTTTTACCAAGTTTTCTTCAACCAAGATTTTACTAAATTTCTGATGTATATGAAATGGGCGCGACCAACAGCATGCCTAAAGAAGCACATAATTGCATTTTAATGCCAGTCGACCAGTATTTGCGAACAGATAAATACCGGCTCGCGATGACGTCAGTTCTCGTCATTCGATCTCGCAAAAAATTACTCGAGCACCCAAACTCAGGTACAACGCCACCTTCAACATATTTATGTGCCGAGTCTAACACACGTCAACCTCAACTTACGAACCCTTGTTAGTTGGAGGAACAACCTAAAGACTAGAATACAAAAGCAACTGCAAAATAAAATTAGGGCATAGTCCACTAAAATTTTGTAATCGACCATGGCCTTCTCTGGATCGATACATAAAGAAAATGATGATGACCAGCTTCCCAGCTTCTCTGGGCAAGTTATAATCCACGATTTCATTAATCTTCTGAGATGTTCTGCACTTCCGCTTCTTCAGAAAATGTGCACAATATCATAAGCAAAACTTTAATACGTCAAGGAAACAAAATTCAGACTACAAATGCACCACAAACAAAAAATTATAAAAACATAACAATGTAAATGCACGACAAAACATAATGATACAGTTGATAAAAACATGATATTCATAACTCTTATCTGGATTTGAATCTTTAGTGAATATAAAAATGACTATCATTATCCAAAAAAAGTGTAAAACTAATATCAAATGAAATGAAAAATCAACTAATCTGGTAAGGTGCAATTTAATTATTAAAATACATGCTAGGGAAGGAGTTAAGGGGAATTTGAATATTGAGAGAACAAGCAGCTGTTTAGGTTGTGTGAAAGGCCTATTATGGTTAAAAATGGACTAAAGCATCGGCCACAAGAACTGCAAATGAAACTATTGGAGGCCTCTGATATTCAAATCATATATCTACATGAGCTTTAGGTTAGATGCAGATGTTCCAAATGTAGACTAAATATTTCATGTTGATGAAATAATTAAATGAAAATTTCACGTTGATGGAACAGAAAACAAGTACGAATCAGAACTCTGAAATAGGTGCAAGATTGTGTCCAAGCATGAATGTGAATAAATTCTCTTGCAGCTAAAAAAGTCAAGGATACGTCCAGAACAACACGAACGACTGCAAAGAAACAAGAATTATGATTAGTAAATTGCTATCACTAATGTAGGAAGCTTTGATATCATATGAAAAAAATTTAGGAGGAATATTGATATTTTACTAATTACCATTAAGACTTCTATAAATAAAAGTTACATAGAGATAATAGTTACATGATGGGCAATGTAAATTACTGCCCACTAATATTATTACATAACTCTAATAGAAAAGAAACGAGAGGAAGAGAATTTTCGTGAAATGGAGAAAAACTATCAGACAACCTCAGAATACAATTGAAAGTTAAATGATGGCACCATGCAAACAATAGCTAGATACATAAATCAGTTGCAATAATGACTTAGAAAGTATTATAACGCTAGAACCTTTTAAAAGCTAGAAAATTGAAGATATAGACATAATGTATGGATAGTTAGTTATGTTGTTATAGTTTGATCATACCATGAGCCCACCAAAAACACCATCAAGTAAGATCCTGTTCCAACTATCAAAATATGTTTGCACAGAAAACTTTGCTTTGGCTGCAAGCCCCAATGAAGATATTGCCATGGCCAAGAAGTAGAAGACAAAGCCCGCTAAGCCTGTAAGACCCCAAATTCCAGCAACAACTCCAGCAATGATAGAAAAAAAGGTACGGCTGCAGGTTTAAGAAAGATAAAAAGAAAAATATTTCAAAAGAAAGCAGTATCCAAACAAATGAAGGCAAGCAATCTTTGTATATTACAAATTTAGAACCAACCCACCTATATTATATTATATATATTGAGCTTATAGAAATTTAAGACTGTACATAATTGTTAGACTTATCTATGTAATAAGTTACATTGATTTGTGTATTATTAGGCTATTAGATATCCAATTAATTCAAAACCATATTTATATGCAATCAACTCATTAGCAATACAAAGCATCATTTTCTATCCTATTCCACATAGTACCAAAGCCCAAGAGAAAGCCCACGGGTATGACCTCCACCATGGCCACCACTCAATGTCAGCCCTCCTCCACAATCTGTCATCAGCCCACACACACTTTCGACCTACCGTTGTGACATCCCCTACGCTCCCCACCTACTGCTGCAACCCCCTTGCCCCTTCAGCTCTCATCACCCTTCCATCCCTCTTCAGTCTTCACAACAGCTGCCAGCTCCACAGCAGTTGTCACCTTCCTGCTGCAACTTTACTGAGGATGGATGCCAACTGTCTGCCTGTCCTATAGCCCCAGATCTTCACCCAGTTATCTGGTGGTTGCTCTACTACTACTGAGAGTGTATGTCCTCTCTGGATCACCACTGACATTATCTAATCAGACTGTTTCACAGGATTAACAGTTAAATGTAAATAATGTCTTTTTCAGGAATCAGACATGTTCTCCTTTTTATCAATTCAATGGGAAAGTATACGAAACCAAGGAAAAAGAAACAAGGAAATAGACAGATCCTATTGGGATAAAAGACAATAATGAATTTCATTCAACCCTAATCTCAGTGATTACACAGTTTATATACAATACTATATGGACTGGGTCAGGCTTACAACATATATACATATAAATACTCTAACACTCCCCCTCAAGCTAGAGTGTATACATCTAACAACCCCAATTTGTTACATAAATCATTGAAAGCACTAGTTCCTAGAGCCTTGGTAAAAATATTAACAATTTGTTGAGATGATCTAGTGTAAGGAGTAGAGAAGACTCCAACCACGACGAGATCTCTAACATAATGACAATTAATCTTAATGAAAGATGTGATTATTGGCAATATGAATGACTGTCTGATTGTCACCATACATAGATAGAGGCTGCTGAACCAGTATGCCCAACTCAGTCAACAGTGACTTAAGCCAAACTATTTCACCATACATCGTAGCTCATATACTTCAGAGGTGTACCTACTGGCCTAGTCATCCAGCAATCTACCAACTGCAATGGAATTGAGTGGTTGGGTGGCAATTTCTGCCTCAATTAGTTCAATGGTTCAGCCAAACTGCATCGATAGTGATAGATTCAGGCTGAACTATCATATCAATTACAATGTTGGATCAACAACCACCTCTAATGACCAGAGCTACTTACAAAGGTTTAAAAAACAGCCATCAATCAAAGATCTTTGTACTTTTGGAAAAACTGCCACTCTCACATTGTTGCTCCTAAAGGTTGCTTCTTCCTTTTATGGTAAAGGGCGCTTTACATTGACTTGTCAGATACTTTAGTTTCTTGAGATGTTGAATAAGTTTGTTTCAATAATGAGAGGCGGTGCTGCATTCAAAGGCTTCCAGTTTTCCCCAGACAAGGTGAAATTATAGACACTTAAGTCAAGCTTAGAAAGTTTTTCTTGTAATGATCTGACTGACCAATTTTATTCAAGAATAAATGCATTACAAGTGTATGGAAAACGGAAAATATGCAGGGAAGAAGAGAGATTCAAGAGAAAGAAGACTAAATAATTTTCTCAGTATCTCCACTCCTTTTTTTTGATGAACCAGCAAACCATACTTTACCTACTTAAAATAAAGTAATTGAGGAAATAATAGGTACCAGAATTCAGTATGATCTTGCAATGACATGCAATCCCACCCGTGTTTCAAGCATTTGTTTTATGAAAAGCCTGTATCCTCTTCATGTATTCTTACACCAAACATGAGCCATGTCTTATCAAAGTAAAAAAAAAAATCATAAATAACTCGGGAGTTGGCCTTCAAAATGCAAAACGTGTACATGCTAATTGAAACCCCATCTGACGCCCAAACTGCTCTTTCAAACTTTGCCAGAACCTTCATTTGGCTAAAGGTCAGAATATACATGGCAGACAGCCTTATGTCATTGGCAACCTTTAACCACCAACCTTCATTGAACATAGCTATTTCAACATTGAAAGGCATTAATTTCCAAAAAAATGTAAGGTATTGAAAGCGGATTTTCATGGTAAATTTTGCATCTAACATTTAAGTCCACCCCCACCTGCCTCATAAATTCGTTAATCAGGACAAATCATCTAATACCTGGAAAATATAAGTCAGATCCTCGATCACTTCATTCTAATGATATCTATTAATCACAAGGCCCAATCATGCATGTCAGGACTCTAGAAAAACAAGAAATGTATTTCTCGTGTTGAAGAATTTACAACATAGGACTCACTTTAAAATTTTTCCAGAAAATAGTTGGGTTCTCATTCTTTATCAAGAAATGATATAATCTCATTGTGTAGAATTGGTCATATGAATCCTTTTCTTCCATGTATTTCTATCTATGATTAAATTTTCTATTAAATTACATAAATTTAAATCTTTTTTCACGATTTCTAACTAAATAGTTAACAGTCCCTGCCAGAATGTCAATTTCGCTGCTAAAACATTTACATACATGTGAAATTTTCTAGAGCCGTTGACTCTTCTAGTTCCACTACCATTGCCTGAAATAACTTTAATTGAAGTTCCCGATTTCTTAACACCAGGTACCCTCTGCAAATATGTTTGCGCATCTTCTCCCACAACATGAACATTACAAGGCAGTAAAAATAAGAAGCGTGGCCAGGGAAAGAGAACATTTTACGCTTCATTTGAAAATGTTTGACAGAAAGGTTGAGGCTGAACCATTTAAGATTTTGGAAATTTTTAAAGGTTTTGCTTGAGAATTTTCCTACAATATTCTAAACTTCGAAAAGCACATCGAGAAGATGAAGAAGAAATAGACCTGTAGTACACGATCTTGGAGTTGTTTTGCAAGTTCTCGGTGCTAAGAAGGACGAGATCGTCATCGCCGTTCTTCCGAAACGCCGACGCGTCGCCATAAGCCACCGCCATCGCTTAGCCTATCAGCGTTGCCGAAATCGGATTTGTGATCGTAGGAGGCTACAGGAAATTAAAGTTGAGATCACAGAATGCAAAAATAAGGTTCTGTTTGCACTTTTTAAAATAGGAAAATATCCATAGATCTGAAGACGGAGAGAGAGAAGTCCCCGACCAGAGACCAGACGAACTATCGTAGCGTGGAGAGCGGCGCCGCAGCGGTTGCGTGGAGAGCGGCGCCGCAGTGGTTGCGTGGAGAGCGGCGGCGGAGGGAACGAAGGAAGAACCGCCGGCGATCGTGTGGAGAGCGTGACAAGCTTCGGTAGGATTATCGTCAGAACAGAAGAGGAGAGGAAAAATGAGATGAAAAAAAAATTTAATGGATTTCTCATTTACTAATTTTTTCTATGATAATAATTTTGTACATTTTGATCTGATCCTAATAAGAATAATTAAGTTATTTTAGTACCTTTCGGTTATTTAATCACAGTACAAAATTATTAAATCACATTATTTGGTGATAAGTATGAATTGATCGTTAGGTTAAATTTTGATAAAATCTTGAATAAAATGATATATACACACTGCTTTCATCTCCACAATCAAATTGAACCAAGCCATAAAAAAAATCAGACCACTTCTAATCGATTCTTGATTTTGATTTAAAAATAAAGATAGCGTTTAAATAATAAAAATAACTCAGGAACCGACATGATGCTCTCGCATAAAGGACGGGAAATATTGTTATAAATCAAAATATGTCAATAAACGTCAATATAGCAAAAAAAACAATTGAACAACTTTTTAAAACAATTAAATGTCTAAAACGTCCAGGCCTAATTAATACATGAGAAACAAGAAGAAGAAGAAAAACTCTTAATTAAGAGATGAGAGATGAAGTTGAATTTGCCGATCATACGAATTACACGAGAATTCCATATTGTTATTGAAATAAAAATTATATATCGTTGAAAGGAAGAGTATAGATTAAAGAAGAATATCTAATAATCAAGATAAAGTCTATGAAATATAGGGTATATTTGTATACGTTTTGAATCAGTCGAAATTAAATTAATAAAAATTTATTTTTTGAATATAATTAAATTAAACGAAAATAAATTTAATATAGAAATATCTGTATACCTCTCAAAATTAAATGGAACAATAAATTCTAACAATCAGACAAAAGTAAGAGAAGAAACTTGGTAAAATTCTAGACAATTTATATATCATAAGTTTAAACTTCATTTTTATCAGATGAGACAAAATAGAAAGAAAATTGTAAAAATAGATACAATCTTATAAAAGAAACAAATTAAGCCTAGAATATCAAATAAAAAAATAATTTTATGGATCCTTTGATCAATGAATGCAGAAAGAATTATTCTACGATGATTTCAAACGGACGAAATTTCATTTAAAGGAAAATGTTTTAATAAAAAGTAATATAATTATAAATCTTATTGAATATTAATAAAATATTCAAATAAATAAAAATAATATCATTTATTTTTAACCATGTAAGTCAATCAATCATATTCTAACTCTTACTTATTATGCTGATTGTTGAAAGACTCTAATAACGTTTAATTATTTATCATTTCTTACATATCTGTACCACTAGAATTAGATAAAATTAAATGAAGAGAAATTTAATTTAACTTAATTCTAACGTTTATGCTAAAAAAAGATTAAAAGTTTAATTATCAACTTCTACGAGTATAAAATGAGGGTTTTCTTATTGTGAATTAAAGAAAAAATAACTATAATTATTATATTATACAATTTTAGTAGTTGTCATATAACCACTTATCGTCTTTTTCATTTGATAAATTTTTCGTGATCCTTAAATTTTGATAAATCATATTTTTAAATTTATTTAATTTTAATAGATATACGAATACATATTGAATTCAATTTCTATCAAAAAAAATAAATAAATAAATTTTGAATATTTTTTAATTTTTCGACCATTTATGATTTTACCTGTATAACAACCTAATTTTCGAAACAAACCATGTAAATCAGAAAAAGCAAAAAATCGGAACGTTCGAAGAATATTAAAAATCTCGATGTACAGTATGTACTTATTCGATCTCATCCATCGTGCTTTCGGTTATCGTGTTTTTTTTCTTTAAAAAAAGGAAAATATGAAAAAACCAAAAGTGTGCAGAAACTTCTCCGATTATTGCGGTGTCCTTGTCTTTTCAGAACACCCATCGTTCGGTGGTCCACGTGCCCGCGCTTCGAGTTGCAATCACACATTCACACCGGGCGTCAAGGAGCCGTCAAGCCCACGCCCCATCATCGAAGACCACATGCATCGCTGTACCTGCTTTTTGGATTCTTATATGAGATAATTTTATTATATTAATGAAATTTTAAATTTAGTACCAAAATTTAATTAGTAAGATATTATTTTAATAGTTTTTTAAAATTCTTATTTACGTAGAGTCTCGGTAGCATTTGTTCCTCTCATTTTCTTTGTAACATTGGCGTTTCGTTTTAACGGCAATTTTTAACTCACGATGTTGTTACTTAGAAGTCCTCTCCTTCGACCTTTTTTTTTGTTAAATTCTTTTATAATCTTTTCGTTAACATCTGCTCTGTCTTTTTTAAAGATATTAAGCAGACAAAAGTATCTTTTAAATTTAAAATCCTAACTTTGTTTATCTATAAGATTCTCTTCCGACGAAAGTGAATTTTTTATGTCGAGGGTGAATGGTTGTGACTGTTATTTAATTTCTTTAAGTGACATTACCGTACATCAAATTTCTTTCTCTAATTCCCGACCAAATATAATCTTGAATATTCTCTTTCTTTTTCTTCTTCTTGTGTTCAATAGGTTCTAAAAATTCTTAACAATATACAATCTAAACGAAATATTGACGTTAACTCAACTTCATTTGTTAATAGAATTTATACGTCCTTGGATTGCTGTTGCATATTCAGCTCCTGTTGCATATTCAGCTCCTGTTTTCTTGATCTACCTTATTGGTCGACATCGTGTTGGGCCATAACTATTCCCTTCCCTTTTTATAAAGTTTTTTGTGCATCTGGCAATTGCATGCTCATCAGTGTTTGCTTTACCGCTCTCTTGGGTACTCTACTATTCGGTACAGACGCTTTTGTTATCTTAACTTTCTACCTGATCTACTTTATTAAACTTTCCGGTAATATTCCTAAAAATTTAATAACAGAATTTATATATAGTTATGCTACCATGTTTTTAAAAAAAACCTCCGGCGTTTCATTTGGAGTGTCTGCGGGCGGCAAGGCACGCGCGCGGGGTACGGGGCCGATTGACAAAGGTCTCATTTGGAGTTGCCAGCATTGTTATTATTATTTATATAAATTTTAATATATAAATTTTTATTATTTTAAATATTATTTATAAAATTAATTTAAAATTTAATTCTATCTTGACCGGTCGCCGATCGAAGGTTGTGGGGGCGCCAGCGGGCAGACAACGGACGCACGAACCGTTCATTAATCGACATATTATCAGGACGCTGACGGAGACGACGACCACTGGACGGTGCATGTGTGTGGTTTCGTGAAGAGGGGGAAAGAGTCAAGATGAAGCAAAAACCGAAATGCGAACCTCATGTAGGTAGGTAGGTAGATACAACAGACGCGACGTGTAATAATCAACGATGATGATCGCACGTAACGAGATCAGCCGTTGCGCGACATGTGCCGTGTGGTTCGATTCCCAGAGAAATCTGTTCCGAATGGACGACATGACTTTCATTCTTTAAAATGTATTTGTTATTGAATTAGAATTGATATTTATATTTTTTAATAAATTATATAATTTTTTAAAATAATTTTTAGCTTGTATTTGATAATCTATTCTAACATTTATGAAATAGGTAAAATCAATTTTTACCTTGTTTTATCGTCAAACGTATTTTCCTTTGGTGTTCATTCTATAAAGAAGTTTGTTGTCATTGTCATTGTTATCAAAAGTACTACAACAAAGTCAATTGATCGACTTGATTTAAATGAGAATATTAATTTAAAAATATTTATATTATAAATGATCGTAATCATGTAATTATAAGTAATTAATATTGAAAATGAAAATATTAATAAAAAATTATTTAAATTACAAATAGTCATAATCACGTAATTATAAATAATCAATATTAAAAACGAAAATATTAATAAAAAATATTTAAAATACAAATAATCGTAATCATGTAATTATAAGTAATTAATATTAAAAATGAAAATATTAATCAACAAAAAATATTTGAAATTACAAATAGTCATAATCATGTAATTATATATAATTAATAATAAAATATTTTAATGTGTAATAAAATAGATAATTTTTATTTATTGTTTTACTTCTAACACAACGGACGTGATAAAAAAAACCCTTTGTTTTACCATGTCTATTGTGTAACACCACGCAACACACTACTTATTACATAAATATCAACTATTTTATCAATTTTGCCTTATGTTATACTTGAAAACCTACTTTACCACTTAACTACTTGAGTTTTGAATAGGAAAATATTATCTTATAGATTCTGGTTATCCAAACTGTAAATGATTTCTTGCCCCATGCAAAACAACAAGGTATCATTTACCCAAGTTTCAACAATCCCAACCTAGTGGTGTGAAAGAGAATTTTAACTATTTACATTTATATTTGAGAAATGTGATCGAGAGGACATTCAGATTTCTAAAGAAGAGATAAAATATGCTAAACCTAATGTCATCATTTGATTGTGATATTCAAGTGAAATTGGTACTTGCTTGTACGACTCTACATAACTTTATCATTGAGTAACAATCAAATGCGGATTTCAATGCATTGGAGGAACAATGAAGGACCATGCACATTGAAGAATATCATAATTTATAAGAGTGTCGACCGGCTAGAATGTATGATGACAATGAGATGATGCATGTGCGAGATACAATTAAAGATAAAATAATGAATATGTGTGAGACATCATAACGTACATATTTTCATTTTCACTTTATGTATTATACGAGTTGTTGTTTTACCTTATCTTTTTAATTTATGCTATGAATAATTGAATGTTATATTTGTCGTTGAACAATTATAGGATGCTGCACAATTTTAATAAATTGGTTGTGGATTGTGGGATGTTGCATAATTTTAATGAATTGATTGTGGATTGTAGAATGTTGCACAATTTTAATGAATTGTGGGATGCTGCACAATTTTTACATATTTTCATTTTTAGTGATTTGCTTGATAATCACCATTGAACAGTTCTATATGAGACTATACTCAGTACGTTGCTTATCTTTCCGATGAACAATGTACAGGTACGGGTTCAGTTACAAGAATAAAGGTTGGTGCACAGCTAAGTCAACCACCCCTTACATATCTACATGTTGATTGGGACGACAAGTTGGTATTGACTTTTATTGATATTTATCTTGATGTTGCTTCTATGGGTCACAAGCCAAGTGCTCATTTTAACAATAAAGGTTTTGAGCAGTTAGCTAAGGTATTTAAAGAACAAACATACATAAAGAGAACACGAATTCAACTTAAAAATAAGTTTGAAAAGTTAAGAAAAGATTGGCAGCTATGGAAAAATACTATCAAACCAAACGGGTATTGGATGAGATACAATTACAAAAACTTGGGATGGAGGAAGTAATGAATGGTGGGAGATGTTTAAATTGGTATGTATTTTTACATATGTTATTAATATGCAATATATTATGCTTTATTTTTGACTGTTTGTATTTTTCTTAGTGACATTTGAATATTGTGATAACAGCGTGAACCACAATGTGAGAGGTTCTAGAAGAATGGCTTGAAATTTGCTGATCGATTAGAAAAATTGTTTGAAAGTACGTGTGCCACAGGGGAGAAGTGTATGCTTTCAAGGCAAAGCTCTCCTAGGGTGGAGCAGTGACGTGAAACAATTTATGACAGCACTTCTGATTCATATGATCTTGTTGGTATATTTTATAGGATAATTGAAATATATGTGTTTCATGAAATAATTTTCACTATTTTGATGTTTGAAATTTACTAACAATCATGAACTTTTTAAATCAACCACTATCAGGTCAGTCCAATACTACTCCAACTAGTCAAGATGAAGTAGGACATTTATGTACAATGGAAGTAAACTCCTCGTTGAAGAGGAGGACTAAAAGAGGGAGAGCAGATGCAAGAGATAACATTGCATGCATCCGTACAATTTTAACTAATGTACACGAGAGTCAAACAACATCACTCCAACGTTGCATGGACTTAATGGAGGAGGATGAGACTGAGCCAAACTCGAAGTTATGGGTTTTTAGAGTACTTATGTTTAGAAAAGAGGATCATAAATAGACATACCTACGCTTGCAACCATCCCAGTCATGCACTCCTTGGCTAAAGATGGCGAAGAATGGGTATGATAGATGTGAGATGATTTTATCTTAACTTTGAGGAGTATGTGATAGTAATATGCAACAAGTGTTATGTTTGGAAAAAACTTTTATAATGTTATTGTAATTTAGTAGATATGACTATCATGTTGTTGTAATAGACTTGTATGACTATCATATTTGTAATCATGTTGTATATAAGACTTGTAACAAGTGTTAGTTAATTTACTCATGTTGTTTGTATTTGTAATGTTTGTAATCATATTAGGTATATCCGTTTAACAATTTTGAATAAATATTAAGTAACTTATTTAAGTAAAATAAGGTATTTAATATATGAAAAATAAGTGATTTAATTTTTTAAAATTATATATTGAACACTTTAATATTATTGAAAATATCTGAAAATGAAGGGTTTATTTTAATATATATTTACTACTATTTTGATACGGCAACAGACTTTCGTTATCCAAACGAGTAGACAACAGAGTCCATTGACTAATCCATTAGACAACGAACTAATACAATAACAGTTTGAATCAACAAATTTTCCTCTCATTTGTATAGAAATATCATGCAAATTTTCATGACATTGTCAAATTTATTTCAACATTGTAAAAAATATTCTCATTGTAATAAAATTTATGTAATTTTTTTGAATCAACGAGTATTCTGTCGAGTGGAAATTCACAAGGTGATAATTTATTTTTTAAATTTTTAAGGATTGAAATAAATGTTAAATAATTTAAAACAATGTTAAATAAATATTAAATGACAATAACTATACGGTTCACCGTAGAGTTACAACTGTAACGATACAACGATGTCGTATGGTTATTACAATAAAATTTTAAAAAATATTAAATCGTACACATAAAAATTCAAAAAATATTTGGATAAAAGAGTTAATTTATTTAAAATTGCAATACACAACTTCACATGTCAATAATTATGTTTTCAATTTTTTTATAATATATTAATATTTATAAGTCAATATCTTATAATCTTTACAAATAGAAGTTTTGCAAATCCTTTCTTATGAAAAACGAAATTGCCACCAAGTCAAGCTCTAACTTCACAACGGAACTCCATTGCAAGTTTCCTGGCTCTCTCTTGGCTGCCATCGACGTAGCGATTTGGGGAAATATCATGACTAGTGGAAGTGCGTAAGGTGGTAAGAAAAATAATTTTTCGATATTTTTTTAAAATGTTATTAAAAATAATATTGAAATTAATATTTTATTGTAAGAATCTTTTTATGTTCGGTAAATTACCGTAAGAATTTAATGCTACATAGTGAAAAATCAGCAGATCTTTTTTACCAAGAGTCAAAAAAACTTTCATAAGTCAATGTGAAATCTGTATTAAACAATAAAAGTAATGTGAAATCTTTCCCATTTCTAAAATCTTCCCAACCAAAATTTGTTATCAATTTTCCTAGTAAACAATAGAAGTAATTAGTTGATACTGGTAAATTTAGAAATAATTGAATCAAAACTTATAACGTATTTTAGTCGTTATCAAAAATGGTACAAAAATTAAAAATCACACATAACCAACTATACTATATTGTACCTTGTTAACAATAAACACCTGACAACAAAGAAGAAAATAGGCTAAATAGCAGGCTGTCAAGCTCTGTTTAAATAGTGTATAATATATATCTTTACTTTTTATATCTGTATACAGTAATATTTTTAAACGTTTTTGATATTTTAAAAACTTATATTATAAATGACCTAATTTTATATTTTTAAAAAATATTACTTTTTCTCTCGATATCGTCAAATCTTAAAATGAAATCATTTCCATTTTTAGTTTTAGGTTAATTTTTACAAACATTAATCGAATAAAAGAGGATCAGTTGCGTAAACAGCAGTGGTGAGTAGTTGGCATGTCATGATTTGCTTTTTCAGCTTTAACTTTTTTGGTTTTTTCAGTAATATATTTTTTACGTCAACAAAAATTTTCATAAAAAATAATATAACAAAATTACCATCTTTTTAATCCTTTATTCTTTTAAAAAAGGGGCAAAAAGCAGGTGCACGCAGCACGGTCCCAATTTGTAATTTTTTGAAAAGGTTCATCTGTCTCGGATTAGTAATGAAATTACCTCGGTAACCTCTCGCCCGTTCTTTACGCGCACCGTTTAAAGGGAAAGATCGAGTTGTCGCTTTTGCTTTAGATCGATAAATAATTAAATATTTAAAATTTGGCAAAAAAAAAATATCAGAATCCAAGTTATCATTATTTTTCTTGATATGTTCTTTTGTAATTTATTATCATTACGCTGATGCCCACGCAAAGAGCAAGGCCCATCACTCCAAAGCTGTCTTTTTGCCTTCCTTTGATCAAGCTTTTAAGAAGTCGATCGTCCACTTCGTTATTGAGAAGCATCAGGGCCATGGCTTTGCAGGTGCTTCTGCTCCTCCTCCCTTCTCTCCTACTTTCCTCAACAGCACCGACCGTTGCTGTTGCATCGCCGGAGAAGAAGACGACGACTTACATAGTCCATGTCGCCAAGCACCAGATGCCAACCGAGTACGCCCACCACCGCCACTGGTACGAGGCGTCCCTCCAGTCTGTGTCCGACACGGCCCACATGCTCTACATCTACGACAACGTCGCCCACGGCTTCTCCACTCGGCTCACGCCCTCAGAGGCGGAGTCGCTGTCGGCTAAGACCGGCATCTTGTCGGTCGTGCCGGAGACTAGGTACGAGCTCCACACGACTCGCACGCCGGAGTTTCTTGGGCTCTCTGGGGATGAGGCGTACCTTCCCCAGTCGGGTTCCGGTACGGATGTGATTGTTGGAGTGCTCGACACCGGAGTATGGCCGGAGCTCGAGAGCTATGATGATGAGGGGGTTGGACCGGTGCCGGCGAGATGGAAGGGCGTGTGCGAGAAAGGAAAGGGGTTCGTGCCGGCGAAGGCCTGCAACAGGAAGGTGATCGGGGCAAGGTTCTTTGCAAAGGGATACGAAGCCAGCATGGGTGACATCGATGAGTCACAGGAATCGAAGTCTCCCCGTGACGACGATGGGCACGGGAGCCACACGTCGACCACCGCCGCCGGATCATCCGTCTCCAACGCTAGTCTCTTCGGATTCGCTTTTGGCACTGCCAGAGGCATGGCGACGAGGGCCAGGATCGCCGCCTACAAGGTATGCTGGTCTGGCGGGTGCTTCAGCTCCGACATTCTCGCTGCCCTGGACAAGGCAGTGAACGACGGCGTGGACGTCCTCTCCCTCTCGCTCGGCGGCGGCCAGTCCGATTACTACAAGGACACCGTGGCCGTCGGATCCTTCGCGGCGATGGAGAAGGGCATCTTCATCTCCTGCTCCGCAGGAAACACCGGTCCCGAGATGGCGACGCTGTCGAACGTTTCGCCGTGGCTCACCACAGTCGGGGCCGGAACGATTGATCGCGACTTCCCGGTCTTCATATTGCTCGGAAACGGCAAGAATTACACCGGCGCGTCGCTCTACAGTGGGAAGGCGTTGCCCAAAAGCCGGAAGCTCGGCTTCATCTACGCCGGGAAAGCCACCAACGCCACCACCGGGAACCTGTGCATGACGGGAACGCTCATACCGGAGAAGGTGAAGGGGAAGATAGTGTTGTGCGATAGAGGCATCAGCCCCAGAGTCCAGAAGGGCTACGTCGTTAAACAAGCCGGTGGCGCCGGAATGATCCTCGCTAACGGTGACGCCAACGGGGAAGAGCTTGTGGCCGACGCACACTTGCTCCCGGCGGCAGCCGTGGGTCAAAAAATCGGCAAGGTCATTAAAGCGTACTTGCTCTCTGTTGCAGAACCGACGGTCACCATCATCTTCGGCGGGACAGAAGTCGGCGTGAAGCCGTCTCCTGTGGTGGCCGCCTTCTCCTCTCGCGGCCCCAACATGGTCACCCCCGGAATTCTGAAACCCGACATCATCGCTCCGGGACTCAACATCCTCGCCGGTTGGTCCGGCAACGTCGGTCCCACCGGCCTCACCGTCGACACCCGCCGGACAAAATTCAACATCATCTCCGGAACCTCCATGTCCTGTCCTCACGTCAGCGGCCTCGGTGCCCTCCTCAAGTCCGCCCACCCGGATTGGAGCCCCGCCGCCATCAAGTCGGCGCTCATGACCACCGCCTACAACTCCTACCACACCAACCCAGGCGGTTCTATCCTCGACGTCGCCACGGGTAAACCGGCGACGGCCTACGACATCGGTTCCGGCCACGCCGATCCGGTTCGCGCCTCCGACCCTGGACTCGTCTACGACTTACGTCCCGAAGACTACCTCAACTTCCTCTGCGCGCTCAACTACACCGCCGTCCAGATCTCCGCCATGACGCGGCGGAACTTCACGTGTGACTCCGGCAAGACCTACTCCGTTTCGGACCTCAACTATCCCTCCTTCTCGGTCGAGTTCCCGTCCTTCAACGTGTCGACGGTGGTGAAGCACAGGAGGACTCTGACGAACGTGGGCGCCCCCGCGACGTACAAGGCGAAGGTGATGGGGACGTCCGGCGTGAAGGTGAGGGTGGATCCGGTGGAGCTTCGCTTCACGAAGAGGAGGAAGAAGCAGAGCTACACGGTGAGTTTCACATCGTCGGCGTCGGCGGGAGGGGCGGAGGAGGCGAGCTTCGGGCGGTTGGAGTGGTCGGACAAGAGTCACGTGGTTGGCAGTCCCATTGCCTTTACGTGGGCGTGATGTCTGTCACGTGGGACGAATTTACCGTTGCTTTATTGTTTTTACCTTTTTATTTTTCTTTTTTTTAATAACTTCTTTTATCTTTGAAAGCCATCGAAAGTTACCTTACTCTGGAAGGAAGATGGCATAAAGTGTTCTTTTTAAAAAGCTTTTGCTTGCAAATGTTTACTGTAAGTTGATGGTGATGATGTTGATTAATTAAAATTTAAGTTGTAAGAATGTCTTCTTGTCATTTCCTACTTTTACGTCGCGGTCCTCCTACTCATCTTTATTGTTCATCTCACTCTATGACAGATTAAGCCTCTGCCAGTCTTTCTACTCGTTGGCACAACCCTCTTATTAAAAAAAATTGCATGTCTTATTTGGTTGATTTGATTATTACATCAATTGAAATATATTTGGTATATTGTTATTATTCGAAACTAATTTGTTGATCAAATGTGTGAAAAAATTATGTTGTTTTTAAATGTCATTTTGTTGATCAAATGATAGAAATGTGTAATGTTATTTTTTGTGATAATGTATTTTTTATAATGTGTGAATAATATCATGATGAAGTATTTTTTCTTGTTAATGAGATTAATGAATGTCATTTTTATATGTTTTTATAAAAAGTAAACTTTCATTATTTTAAAATTAATTTTTAATAACTTTTATTATTTCAAAATTTAAAAATTTTAAATTAAAATTTTCTATTAATTCTCAACAAATATTTGAAATGTGAAATTCCTTTCTTTTTCGTACATGCACAAATAACTTTCGTTTTGTAATTTATTATCAAATTTTGTCATTTCTATTTCCTATCTATTTAAAAATTCCTGTCATTTCATTTTTCTTTATTTTCAAATACACAAACTAACTATAATTGTCATTTTCAAAACGAATAATTGTAGCAAGATCATTGCAATTAATGATAATAAGATGAATAAAAAGGGACGGTACGTTTGGGAATATAAAGTTTTAATTTTTTTGTTATAAATTTTCATTGTTATTTTATAAATTCTTATTTTACGAATTAATATATAATTTTAATATTATTTGTAAAATTACCATTAATTTTAATTTTTCATAATTACGAAGTATCTTATTATCAAAGTTACTTCAGGTTAAGGTGAGACTGGTCCCGGTTTGAAAATGGTTAAACTAGTAAATAAAAAGTAGATAAATTTAAGTGAAAATAAATAACTAATAAAGGGCCATGGACGAATAAGGCCTTCTTGGAGACCAACCCAGCCCAACCCAAGCCCACTTGAGTGCAAACACGGTGTTATCCCCGTCAACCCCGGTTCCACCGGACGCCAGCCATCCGACGCCTCCAAACCACCGCCGGAGTCACGGTCGAGATCGGAGGAGAATGGAGAACCTTCCGTCATCAGGGGACCTACTCTGTTCGGCGGCGAGCGCCGGTGACACGCCCACCCTGCGCTCCCTCATCGATGCCGGCGCCGACGTGTCCTACTTCGACGGTGCCGGCATGTGCCCTCTCATGCACGCCGCGGCCCACGGTCACGCGGACGCCGTCCGCTGCCTCATCGACGCCGGCGCACCCTGGAACGCCGTCAACCCCTCCGGGATGTCTGCCGGGGACCTCGCCATGGAGGGCTCCCACCAGGACGCCTTCGACATCCTGCTCACTGCGGGCGTCCAGTCGGAGCTCGTCCTCGGAACCATCGCCAGGAAGAGAGATGAAGGTAAAGGGATGGATTACCTGGAGGAGAGGGTTATGTTCAGTGAAGGGAAGATCGTCGACTCGGAGAACAAGGCGGTGATGATGGCGTGGGAGTTGCCTCTGATGGAGGCGCACGCGAGGGCGGTATGTGGCGGAGGAGGAGGTGGGAGTGTGTTGAATGTGGGGTTTGGGATGGGGCTGGTGGACACGGCGATCCAGAGATATTCGCTGGGCAAGCATACGATCGTCGAGGCACACCCCGAGGTCTACCAGAGGATGATGAAGGAAGGGTGGGGAGAGAAGGGAAATGTCAGGGTTGTGTTCGGGAGGTGGCAGGATGTCATCCCTCAGCTCGAGTCGTACGATGGTATGTTTTTCTTTTCTTTTCTCTTGGTCTTCTTCTTTGGCATAAACCCTGGAAGCTTAAGACCTAAATCTCAGATGCCATGAACGCCATTTTTACGAGGCCATGCTCCTCATTGACTTCCAAACTTGGTATGTGAAGTTTTAGGTTTGGAATCACAATCTCGTTGGATGGAGAGAGATGAGAGCTGGGACCATAAAGCAGACAGAATAGGACTCAATTGGCTTCATTTGAAAACAACTCCTCGAACTTTAACTTTAATTCTGTACAAACTTTTATGTATCATTGTCATTGTACAAATTTCAATCTTTAAATTTTTATCACATCAATTATTATGTAGTTTTAACTCTATTTGTTTTACAAGTCTCACCTTCAGTTTTATTCAACTCCTTAAACTGGTTGGAGTTCTTTCCAAACGTACTCATTGTTAATATTTCTATTGAAATGTCAATGTTTCCCTCAAATGCAATTGGATTTCTAATTATAGTATGGTATTGGGACAAAAATTGGTCTCTTAAATTCAAGTCCCTACACATCATTCTCTTGATAAGGACACTTTTCCTACTCTTAATCAATTGATCAATTGAGTTGATTGTTTACATAATTACCTTTCAGCAATTTTCTATTATTTGGATGAATTGGATAATGAACAACTACCGAAACTTAGTTGAAGTCCCCAACTAGTGAGCAAAGCTCATAACAACAATGTTCTTTGCAAGAAAGGAAAAGAATCGGCATTCCCAACCACTGAACCAAAAACTTTGACTTTGGCTTTAGTACTGTGCTTCTTGATCCACCAATCCAATCTAGCAACTGGTATTCTAGCTGGCAGTTGATCAGGTAATCTCTCACTTGTACTTCTGCACCATTAAGCTATGTTTCATTTTTGACCCTTTCTTGTAACAACACATAAGCATCATTTCAGTCTCTTCGCACCACATTGTCGGGACCATGGTATTTAGAAACAAGCTAACGGTTCTGTCTCTCAATGACCGAACCTTGTCTGCATGTCTCTACTTTCAAGAAAGCACTGTCCTCCACTGGCAGTTGCCTCTCCTTGCTATGCTTGTCTGCTTGAGTTTTCATTTGATGCTGGCACTTCGTTAAGTTCTTTTCCAATAAAAACAAGATATCATCTGTTGTCTGTCCTTGTTGGTCACTGAAGATGGGAAGATCTGGCATATATATGAAAGTAAGATGGGAGGTTTTCTTCCATACATAGCCACAATTGGAGGCATGCCCGTCGATGAATGGGAGTGCGAGCTATTGTTACACCACTACTTCACCTAAGAAGCCAATCTATCCATTCCTTGTGGGAGTAACATGAAAATCCAGTAGTAAATATGCTATTTCTATAATAAAAGCCCTCTATTTACAAAATATTATCCCCATTAACCACCTTGTACTCACCTAAGTCTAGCTTTTTTGAGTGCCACTCATTCATTAACTCCTATCCCACTATAGTATTTGTATAAGCCTCATTGGGATCTATGGAAAATCACTTTGGAATTGATATTTGAATTGGACCTTAGGTGGACCTTAGATTGTTGGTTGCTTCCTCACGTTGGCTTCAGTTGGCATCCATACAGTTGGTGGTTCACATAGGCTCCATGTGGTGGCTATATGGTATGGCGGACTTGTGTTTTTGCTAGCTGTACGTAGAATGGGTTGGTCAGCTTGACCGTCTTGGTAATTTTGGAACCACAACGTTTCCTTTGCTAGGCAAGTCATCTAAGCAGTTTGACCAAGATGATCCATTTGAACCGAGAGAGTGAAAAAAATGGGCTGGGCTGACCTACCATCCCATATCAGGAACCACTGAAGCAATGGAATCTACCGATCCCGAGATAGTGCATCTTCTGCTTTATTACTTACATTTGTACTTGTATTTTATTATATAGTGATTACAGACCATAGTCTTGTTCAAATGATTCAAAAAACCAGGATAACCACTTCTGCTTAGAGGGCATATGATTCCTTTGCTCCATCAAGTACTTCAAGCCACTCCAACAAAATCCTCAAGTTAATCTGTTCCAACTCTGCTTCTAAATGTCCTCCTCAACAAGTATTGATCTGACACTGCCACTTCATCACTACCGTATTTCAAACATTTCTTAGAATAAGTCAACCAATGCGGTTGGGTGGTCTTCTAAGCACAATTCATATTTTCCAGAGGATGGCTGTCCTGCATTAGTACTACTTCATTCCAATTTCACATGCAACATATTCAACAACAAATTCTTTAGCGAAGTTGGGTATTGTGATTTGCAAATATTTGGCTTGGTTCATGGTTTTCTTTAAAGCTTTGAATGCTTCTTCCTGACTCTCTATTTGAACCCTTCTCTAGGAAATGCTTTATTTGAAGGCTAGCATTTTTCTCATAATTCTTCGTAAATTTTCTGTAATAACCATTCAACTCGTCAATGACTTCATGTTAATTGGCCGATTCTTTTTTCTTCTTGTCCCCTCCCTCCCTCTCCAAAAAAAAAGAAGCCTAGCATTACGTGTCTCAAATGGGTTATATTCACCCAAAATTGGCACACTTCAGCCTCTTGGAAAATAGCCAATTTTGTACTAAAATTTCCAGTACCTGTGTAAATGAAACAAATGCTCATAAAACGTTTTACTTACCAGTATGTAATGAATCCTTAGCAAAATGTCTGAGTGTGTAATTTATCATAATGCATTGGACAGCCCAAAATGCATGACTAATTACTCATAATCTCCATTGTTTGTTTGTAATGTTGTCATAGGGATGTTATTGTTATTCATTCTAATCCGATGACATCTTGCTTGCAAATCCAATTTTCAAAAAGTGCTAACTCGCTCTGGCTTACCTATTATGGCATAGGATGATATTGTTTGGACATTGGAGGGCTCTCTAATTTATGCGTAGTCTCTGATTGTTTTCGGTTTTTCCAATATAATGGGTGAATAAAATGCACTGATACCTCCCACTTGCCACTCCATTTCTGTTTTCAGATGATAATGATCCCTGTAAGGTGTCAGCTCAATTGTTTCTCCTTTGTCCTTTAATGGTATACCATGGTCAAATGGCCTTTTCATAGGCAGTCTTACAGGCTCAGAAAATGCCTGTGCATAACGCTAATTTTTGTATCTCTGGCTGGTCTGAAATGTGCGACTCTTCTTCCCCTACATTGTTATTTGTATGCAAGGTTATTAAGGCGCCAAGGTGCCTAGGTGGTAGCATTGGATGCTAGAGCTGCCATTGTTTCTAGAAAGCTTGTCGAAAATGTGACAATCACTGTTAGGAGGAAGGAGAAGGAGAGGAGGAGAGGGAGAAAGAGATTTAGAGTTTTTAAGATGTCTTTTAACTTTTATATTTAAGTATATATGGATCTTAGGTAAATGGTTCTTGGTGGATCCTTATAACCATATACAAATAATACAATAAAAAAATGCCTAGCTTGCTGTGGTGCCTTCTACAGGTGCCTTGCTGCCTTAGGTGGCAGAGGAGCACCTAGATGTCTATTTTCGCCTTGCTGCCTAGGCAAGTGCCATAAAAAGCCTATAGTATTAACATATAAAAGTTTTAGCAACATGTACAATGAATAGTGCAAAAAAGGAAAACTGTAATTGGCATAAAGTTTGGTTATGAAATATAAGCAATGTTTTGTTTGAAATCATGGTTAAACAAAAAACATGGGAATTTCATGTTCACCCTTGGGATAACCAACATGGGCTGGTAAAGTTTCATTGACACATATAGAAGTTGAATTCCTGCCCCTTAGCATTGTTTGAAATTCTCTACCTTTGATCCAATTTGAGTAACACTGCCCAATCTTTGCCCTTTGGATCATCCTTTGTCATCTATGTAGCTTGTGATGCTAAATCTCTAGGCATGATACCGTTTGGTATCCTTAAGTAGGCATGTGAATGGAGAATTTGGACAATATATGAAAATAGCAAGTTGAAGGATTTAAAGGCAAACATTTGTGAAATGGTGAGATTGCCTCATTGTGATTGAAATGCCAGACTTAAATCTTAAGAAATAGCCTTTCCATTTATGGAAGCAAAATTATGTACGATTGGATTCTTTCAGATCCTACGTTAGTGGGAGACTTGCAGGTTTCTCAATGATATGAAAATTTTCTGATTTGATATGAATTTTTTATTTAATAAAAAAATTGCTTAGTTTCATAGTCTTAGCAACTGCAGATGGCTGTGTGCATAATGTCTTTTTGGCATTTTGCCCCATTCTATGTTTCTTTATGTACCAATTGTTTAGCTTACTGCCCAAAAGAAGTATTACTTTGACACCAAGAGTGGGCTTTGAAATAGCTATTTGCAAAGTACAAATATATATATATATTTTTTTTCCATGGATATGATTTTAATATCTTCAACTTATGGATTTTTATGATATCAGAGAAGTATGAATTTTACCTTAATAAAATTAATTGACTAATACGAAAAAACTCACAAGTGATATAAAAGGTCTTAGTTTTACTCATCATTTTCGATTTGAGAATATTTTTTCCAACACATCCTTGTACTTGTGAGTTCCTTATTAGAGTACGTTACATAATATCTTATGTGTAACATGTATAGATTGACTTTGATATTTGTAAATTTTACTTTATTAAAATCAATTGATTAATAGGAAAAGATTCACAAGTGATATAAGAATTTCAGTTTTACTTATCATTTTCAATATGAGATTATTTTTCCTAGCAAGAACAGATTTGTTTTTGGGCTCACATGCTATGACTAAGCCATGATTGTTTTGCTTTTTTGCTCATTAAATTTATCAAACGGTTTTCTTTTTGGTCAATTGAAATATATTTGTTTCAACATTCTTAAAGGAAACAGAATATATCTGAAATAATATGCTGGTTACTGCACAAAATAAAGAACTACTTACTACTTGCGACTGCTTCTAACACAGGCTAATTGATGCCTTGATGGCCATTGAAAAATTTATGTAGGCATCTTTTTTGACACTTATGGGGAGTGCTACGAAGATTTGAGACAATTTCATGAGCATCTTCCTAAACTGTTGAAGCCAGCAGGGATCTACTCCTTCTTCAATGGACTTTGTGGAGATAATGCATTCTTCCATGTGGTTTACTGCCAGCTTGTAGCTTTGGAACTTGCAAATTTGGGTTACACCACACAGTTTATTCCCCTTCCTGTCAAAGACTGCTTTTCTGAAGAAGTGTGGGCGGGCATCAAACAGAGATACTGGCAGCTGGACACTTACCATCTGCCTGTTTGCCAGACTGATTGTGACGCTTGATTGAATTGTAAGGTAAAGCTCTGGCTTGCTTTTACTTTGTAAAAGATAATGATTTGTTTTTCACTTTTTGTGGTTTTTTGATGGTGTCTATGCATGCAATGTTGCATCACACTGCCTTATCATCCATTCATCTAATCCTAGAGCCTGAAAGGATTCACTAAAAGTTGGGAAATAATGCATCACACTGCCTTATCATCCATTCATCTAAGTTTTATTTCTTTTGATTGTAGGGTCATTGGTAGAAGAAAGCATCATGGTTTCATGGGGAAACATAAAATAACAGCCATAGCAATAAATGAAAAAATGAAAACTTTTGTTACCTTTTCAAGTAAAAAGTTCTTTTGGCTGTCAATGGCTCTCACATATGCTCTCATTATCAAATACCCAGAGCTATGTCTTATGTAAACAAACCTGTTACATTAAAGATTCATAATAATCTGAAAGGTTGATATTAATGTTTCATGTTTTACAACATTAATTGAGTTCAGTTTACTAGAAGCACTTTATTTTGATAATTGATGTTAAGGCCATTGTATGGACAGTGGTACTTGTGCATCTGGTTAAATCAAACTCGAAATACATGCCACACACATCATTAGCCAAGTAATTGTCACACACATCTTTACTTTAAAAGCCCAGTGGTCCAACCACTTTGGGTCAATCCATTTTTTGTGGTTTGTACGTTGATTTTCATGTAGTTGATTCATGATCTTGCTTGATAACTTAACCAACACGTGGTTAAATCAATGTTCAGGCCACATGGTCCAATGTGGCTTGTTTTGATTTTAAATTATTCTCATATAATATTCATTAGATTGGAACATGCCTTCTCTTTTTAAATCAGATACCAGCTTTACGATTTTTGCACCTTTCGAGTGGTAAATCTCTTACAACAAAAACTATGGCATCCACAAATGTTTTATTAAACAATTGGTTTCAAATCCTGGCTTATGATGCTTTTTCAAGAATTAATTTTGATTAAATTTCATCTAATTTAGCTTTTAAATTTTTCATAAATATATAATAGAAACTGTGGTGGCCTATACACAATTTCATTTTCATGCTTGATTTATTGAACCATGAAATGTTACGAAAAATCTTTGTGCTAAATTTTGTCTCAAGCGTAATTTTAACCTATAGAATAAACCTCCAAACGCTCCATAATCAAATTAAATACCTCGTTTCACAAAAAATATTTTGTTTCACGTGAGCTTGATTGTCCTTTTGTCCAATCACCTGGACTTTCGTAGAAAAAAGAAAATAATATTCGACACTAGTAGTTATGTATGGTAGTACTGGGGCAGAATCTTCCATGCCAACCTCCAACAAGAAGGCCTCCATGTGCCATGAGGGTTTCTAATTATCCTACCGGCTTCAAAAATCTCGTCCTTTAAAGCAAATGCACATTATGCATTTTTACCTTTACAAAAGTAAATAATGAAAAAACATGATTGATATGCATATTTGTATGTATGGTACCATAAATGAACAGTGACCACATAAATGGTCTCAGACGTGATCATGATCTCACCTACTTTGGTCTCTACTTTCTGAATTTATGACTTTTCTGTAGGTTCTTACTTAGTCCAATTCCATGTGCAGGATACCCCCCTTCATTGAGCATTTACAACTATAATTTGTTGGAAAATTTGTCAATTGTTTTGCTTGTTTTAACCACTTGTAGTTAAGCTGCATTTGTTTTCTTAAGATTTATGCTGCAAAAACCATGACGATTCCTATGTTAAGCCTACTATATTTTTGCATTTGATATCTTTTGTTTATAAAAGGGTTGCTGCTAGTACAAGCACAACCCTAAGCATGAACCAGTAAAGCCTTGTTCTGGAATGCATTGATGGTGTTTCTGCAAAAGCAGTTTAACATCATACATTAG
Source organism: Amphibolis antarctica (assembly GCA_024699675.1). Lineage (NCBI taxonomy): Eukaryota > Viridiplantae > Streptophyta > Magnoliopsida > Alismatales > Cymodoceaceae > Amphibolis > Amphibolis antarctica. The sequence goes on from JAMKPZ010002198.1 coordinate 67,421, forward strand.
GTAAGGGTTAGACCAAAAATATATAAATATGGTTTTTGAGATAATGAATGCTTCATGTTATGGTGTTCTAGAAATCAGAGAATGATGTGAGCTCAAACCCATGTGGCTATCTGACTCTATTCATGGATGTGGAATGGAGACAAGGCATTTTATTGAATTAGGGTATGTTTGTTTTAGAGGTGATATTAGGTGAAGTGAGGTGCATGTTTTTCAAAGAAGTGTAAGATTTACAATGATGATGATTTTTATTGTAGAATGTTAAAATTATTTGATAAATGAATTGTACATTGTAGTAGTGTATAATAATTATTGAAGGTGTACAGTGACTACCATTTAAACAAACCATGCCTTAGCTGGGGCTTCCTAACCGTATGCCACTATACCTAAATCTGCATCTTTGATGGGTATGTCCAACAAATTTTTGTGCTTTAGAATGCGACAGTGACATCCAATTTGTAAATAATCTTTCCACTTTGATCTTTAGTGTATCAGTGATTTAAACAGGACGTTTTTTAGTTGCTCCTTTCAGAAGATGAAAAGCTTTACCTTGTCCATTTATGTTCCTCATCTTTCCATCATAACTTGGAATTCTGAGAAACTCTTCTGATACACAGGAGTCCATCGGAAACAGCCACAGATGTTGATGGACAACAAAACTGCCAGGGAATGGGGAGGCTATCGTCAATAAAAAACACCACCAACAGCCTGAAATCTTCAGAGGGTAGTTAGACGACAGCAAAGGTGGGGAGTTGGAGTCCAGGTTGTTCATTCCCATTGTGCTCGCAGTTCTAATGTTACATCAATATGCTTCGGAGCATCACTGGCACCCATTTGGAAAATCGGTGGTTATTATTTTAATATCCCTACATTTTCACATACCCTTGCATCAATATCAAGTTTGATTTTTTTTTTTCGATAATGAAATATTGGAAAATACAAGGATGTTCACTTACTAATGTTAAAAAGTTTAATTATAAAAGAACAAATATCTAGTGCTTTCTTTGTAGCTTAGCTTAGGCAGCAGGGTGTTTTAAATCTACAAAAGGGCAGACACAGGCAAAGAGGAAGTAGTCTTTTTAAGAACCGTGAAGGCCCAAAGGGAAAAGAAGGGAGGAAATGATGTTCTACCTGCAACTTTAAAAGAGAAACGTGAAGCCTCAGACCTACTTTTATTCAAATCAGGTTGCCTTCAAAGCTTAACAGAGTGATTTTCAACCCAAGTAATTTGTTTTTATGTTACTTAACATAGTGATGAAGAAGTAGCGTTTCTGTTGCTGGTCAACAAACCAGATTATTAAGTAATCGACTGGTATTGGTGAGTTTCTTTGAGATTACTGACCATGGCATGTGGTGGAAGCTCCTCCAATGTTTTGTCTGCAAAATCTGCACTTTAATTAACACGCATGGAAATCAAAGAACAAAAGATCTAAAGTTCAGAGGAAGAAGCTTGCAGAGTTGCAGGGAGTGACATTGCAATTTGAATTTCTTGCATACAGCATACGGACAGGTTCAGGTAGGCGTAGCCTGTGGATTTGATTGGCCATGTGTGGTTCATTCCAAATTGCAGATTGAAGTCGAAGGTTCAAGGGGGTAAAAAGATTCGATCCTCACAGAGACTACAAGGAGAATACCAATAAAGAAAATCATGGTGTACATGATGCGTAAGTTCATTCCAGCTGATGATTTCAGATTTCAGGTTCGAGTTAATACGAGCCATGGCCTTTTGGTGCAGACAATTCCTCCAACCACCGAACATTTCTGCGGGGTCGGCGGCTATGAGAGGCAGCTTCCTCTTTGGTGCTATCATCGACCACAATTCTCGTGGAAGCGCAGCAGGAGGTGGGCTCCAACGCGTCGCCGGAGGAATACTTGCAACCCAATCTGTTCCTGAGACACCCTAATCCAAACCCAAACCCGTTCTTCTCTTGCTTCTTCTCGGCTTGGACCTTTCTTCTGCCCTGAAAAGCTCTTTCTACCTTCCGGTGCCGAAAGTATCTCAGTTCAAGCTCCGGATGCCGGACGAGCCCGAACCAGAGGATTCCCATCGCCGGCGCCAACGTGCTCCCCCTCTCCCTCCTCCTCCTCCTCCCCCCCACGTCGAAGAAGCCATGCTCTCCGGTCGACGGGTGGTGGAGTTTTGGGCTCGGACGTGTGTAGAAGTTGCCGAAGATGGGAGCCCGGCGGGTGGAGTCCGTGGATTCGCTCCTGCTCATTCTGCTGGTGCTTCCGTTGGTACGAGAAGAACAGGATGCGTTGTGCATGAGAAGAATCTGCCATTGGAAGAACACCTCTTCAGCGACACACATGCGGTCTTCTTCCGGCCAAGGCCTTCTCCCACCAAAGAACTCAAACTCCTCCGTTTCTCCGAGGTCGTGAAGGTGGTCACCACGGTCGACAGTTACGGGTAAGCTGCCAAAGCTGGAGAGCGATGGCGCGTCTTCCTCTTCGAACGCCCACTTCTCCATTTCTTCTTCTGATACTTTGCTCGCCCGAGAGAGTGTGTTATCCATCATACATATGTATACATATATACATATCTAGAGAGAGAGAGGAGGAAGAGATCGAAGCGTTTACAGCGTAGGGAAGAAGGGAGCAGCATGTTTACAACATAATTACTAGAAATACGAACACTAATCACACATAAACGACGCGTGCACTGCTTAATTAAAACAATTATTAGCCAGTTCGCTCATGGGTGGATCGATGCAAAGAATGTCAATTAATTTCCATGCAAAGAATACGTGTATTGATTAATTAACTAATTAATTAATTAATTAATATGTGGAGCGAAATAAATTGAGGGCGGCCTCTGCGCGTCCGGGCGAGGACGTTCCGACCTCCTCCTGCTCCGGCGGTGGGAAGTTGAGGTCGAAGCTCCGCAGGCGCGACAAAGCGCCGTCGTAGTAGTGACATCTCTTGTGCCCTCCCAGCGCCTGCCCGGTGGCGAACACCTTGCGGCATACGGAGCAGCGGTGCCCCTCATCAGCCTTACCCTCTTCTTGTAAGACCTCGTCGGCCGTCGTCGTCGAGGAGCCTTCCAACCAGACGGTGCTGCCGCCGCAAGCGGAAGCCTTGTAGTCCGGTGGAGGCCTCCGGTGGCTCGCCTTGTGTCCTCCAAGCGCATGGTGCGTGGGGAACACCTTGCCGCAGACCAAGCACTCCCTCGGCGTGCCCGCTTGCTGTTTCTTCGCCCTTGGTTTGAGCATCTTAAGGTCTTTAGGGCTTTGTTTCATAGCACTGGCTGAAGATGCCGCCATTATCAACAAGAATTTCATCCTTCGACGATCGAATCTGGTTTGGTCTGGTGGTCTAATCGGCCACGTATTGTTACGTACGTATTTATATTTATAATAAGCGAGCGGAGTCATTGATTTTAGGGTTCTGACGAAGCATCGTCGACATCGGCACCGCCCACTGCTGGGCTGTAGCGATCGTCAACGGCGCCCAGTCTCGGAACTTGACGATAATCTAACCTGCGTCTGTGCGCTTTGACGCCAGCAGTTGGTCGCATACAGCCAGCTGCACAAGTGAAGCACAGCTCCCATGGTCAAATGCCGTGAACGTTGGAATATTTTAATACAGCTTCATCAATGGTTTCAGTATTCCGTAATATAATAGCATTGGCTTTGTTTATTAACCTTATATATTGTTTTTAGTAAAAAAAGTAATTTTTTAATAAACAATTTTAAGATTAAAAAAAAAAATTCATCGTAAAATTTATAAGTAAAGAAAAATAAACGATATCAGTGTCTCGAATATCCTTAACCATCACGGTCGATCCTTGACCAATCGTAAGGGGATATAATATACATAACATTATCTTGATTCTGCGCTTATAAAATCCATGCACACAAGATGAAAGCAAGACAGAGGACTCGCCGGAAGAATCGACGACCAGATGTTTAAAATATTCAGAAGAGGGGTGGGCAATAACATGATTTAGCAAAATAAAACCCAAATGGTTGCAGGTTTAACATGATCGATAAGTTGAGTACAGAGCAAGAACAAGATCAATTCTTGAAAACAGTCCAATGCAGTGGGTAAAGAAGGGTGGTTTATTTATTACTTGAAGCAGAGTAGTATATGTGGGGGGTAGAATTACAATTACCATCGAAGATATGAAGAGTGCAGCAGTGTTGGAACTTGGAAGTCAGGCGGCAATGTCGGAGCGGATGTGCTTGAGCAAAACAGGGATGACGATGTCCGGAGAACTAAGCTGCGGCAGGTGGCCCTCGGTCGCCATGACCTCCACAACGGAATCGCCGCCAAGGTTTCGGTGGAAGTAGTCGGAGACATTGACGGGCACGGCAAGGTCTTTGGCGCTCTGTAGAACGTGACAGGGGACGGTCACGTGTCGGAGCACCTGCCGGACGTCGCTCTGGAAGATCGTCTGCGCCACGCTGAGGGCGATGTCCGGCCGGACGTTGAACAGCGTTCTGCTGAACTCCTGCACCGCGACGGATTCCATGTCGCTGCCCACTGACAGAGGTGCGAAACCCGTGATCCACGCCTCGTAGTTGGAACGTATTGCGTCGAACAGCTGATTCAGATCCTCTTGCTCGAACCCGCCGTGGTAATCTACGTCGTTCAGGTACCTGAACCCAAAATCCCACTTCATTATCCCTGTTGTGTAGCACAGGTTTTGCAAGTTTTCTCTTCGTTGATTTGAAAATCCAGCGGTAAATAGAAGCAGAAGCGCGGTTTCGCTAAATTTCGAATCGGAAGCTCCATCAACAGAACCAGTTTCATCGTTTGAGCGGTCGTCGGCATCAATTTCACCTTCATCGCCAAATTGTGCTACTAATCACCTTCAAACCAGAGCTAAGAACAAATTTTACCCCGTCGGGGTTCGGAAGGGGAGAAAAGAAAAACAAGCACGATCCCGACACCTTGGGGAGGCGGCCAGCAGGACGAGCTTAGAGAAGAGGTCCGGCCTCGAGATGGACGCGAGAGCGCCGACGACCGCAGAGACGGAGTGGCCCACGAAGATACAGGACGTGATCCCCTGCGCGTCGAGTATGGCCAGCAGGTCGTAGGCGTAGCCGTCGAGCGTCGAGTAGCGCTCGAAATCGAAGTAGTCGGGGTTGGTCGGGCCGGCCCCCATGTTGTCGAACAGCACCACCCTGTACTCCTCCACCAGGTGAGGCACGAACTGCTTCCACACCGACTGGTCCGTCCCGAACCCGTGCGCCAGCACGATCGTCCCCTTCGCGTCGTCGGCGTTGGCGACCCCCAGCACCCGCACGTTGTGAGCGTCCTCCAAAACCCCCATCTTCGCGCTCTCCACCTGCTCCGCCGCCGCCGTTCCGAGTTCTCCGGACTTTTTTTCCAAATTTGGATACGAATCCGTTGGCTGCTGTGGAACGTGGTCCGTGGAATCTTTGTACGTGGCAGACCAAAGATGACGTCACATGCACCAGTGGGCAAAACCGCCAGTTTCATATTTTTTATTTATTTATTTTGTTGATTATAAACACACATTTTTCAAGATAAGATGATCGCTTCCCAAAAAATAAAATTTGAAGTATATTTATTTTTAAGATAATATCAATAATTTATCATAAATAATAATCTAAACAGAATTAATTGTCATTTCATCCAACAGCTTCAACAACTTCTTATATTTTTATAACATTAAATTAAAATTTTGTAATTTTAATTTAAAATTATAAAAGTACAACTTATTTGTCTAATTTTAACTTTATATAAATTTTTATCTTATAATTTACATGTAATTCTAACAAAAATTATTTTTAATTTTAATTCTTTTATAATAGTTAAATTAAAATTCAAACCAAAATTTCATTAACAAAGGTATCGTTTACTTTTATTATTTTTTAATTTATTATTATTATTATTAAAATTATTTACCTAAAAATTACTTTCCAACAAAATGCGAGGGTTTACATGAAACACTCTCCCCTTCCTCCAGTGCGGTTCCACTACGTACGACTTCGCAGGGGGTGCCTCGTTCTTATCCACTCCTCTGCAGCGCGAACATCGACTCCCCGACGGCGTGATCTCCTTTCCTTCGCCCCCTCTGCGGCCTTATCTCCTCCTTCTCCTCCGCTTCTAATCGATCTGCCCCCATTTTCGGCGTCCAGCACCATGGAGCTGGATGCATCCCACCTGGAATCGAGGTATCAGCTCTCTGCATTTCCGATTTTTCGTCTACAGAGCTCGATTTCCCTCGTTATGCTCTATCAGATGAGTTCTCTTGAGAATGTTTTGTTTCCTTTTAGATACCTTGAATGTTGTCAGAGGTGGGACGTGCTTCCGAATCCTTCCGTTCTGGCGAGTTTTGCTAAGGTTGGTTGACACTTGCTGCATTTATGTGGATCGTCATTTCTTCTGTTGGATTTTCTAGAAGTGATATTGTTCTAGTATACGATACTGTTGCCATTGTAATTGAAGTAGTGTGGAAAATTGTAGTTTTGATAATTTCTTTGTGGTTGTGGATTAGTGTGTAGTTCGAAAGAGTTGTGATTGTTAAGATGTCTTGTTTGCTTTCACGAACAATTCCTTGTGAAATTTAATTAGGAGAAGATTTCAAAGGATCTTTTTCTAGTTTTCACGCTGTGGAAACATCACTTTGTAGATTTCTGGTTCCGCTGATAGCCAATCTTCATTTTTTTTTATTGTATTTATATTTCATACTGATGTAAAATGCATAAAAGCTAAACTTTCTTGCTGTAATCCTTTTTATCAGCTTGGAGAATCACATTACTTCACTTCCATTCAAAGCGTTTCTGTGACTTCTTCAGGTTAAGGATCAAAGATCTTGCCATGAATTATGTGTATTCGAAATCTTCATAGACCAGCTTGCTCACCATGATTTTTTCCCACTTACGGAGGCATTTTCCGCTAGCCATCTTTCTGGAATTGATGTAGTTGATGTACGCCAGGAATCGCCTGGTTCCCCCTTCAAAGGAAGAAATGTTCTCTCTCTCCTTCGTACAATCAACCATAAACTTCGCATTGTTGATCTATGTGGCTGGTTATTTTGGAAGGACATTTTGTGGTATGTGCATTATTCATTGAAGAATTTTCTTTACTCTCCAATCTTTTTTTCAGCATGCTACAACTACTTGTAATTCATGCTTGTTTGTTCTTTTCATGAATTTGTGGCTTTTTGCAAATGTTTTCCATGTTGTTACTTGTTAGTGATTTTTGGATGTTGAATTGTGCAGACTTTAAGGACCACCACCTGATTGTAATTCTTAAGTACACTAGATCCTAGATTGTGTGCTTGATTAGAGTGTGGTTATTAAGCACATGGAACTGGATTGAAAATTGACTCTAGCAATCATGATTCAATGTGAAATGAAGAGTGTGCCATTCATTTAATTTAATTTTTTGTAAGTTCCTTTATTATCTTCACTTTCAAATGCACTACACTTTGAAACATAAAGTCATTTAAGTTCCTCTTAGTCATGCTATTCACATAATTTGTATGTTAAATAAGATAACATGTTATATTTCATATTCAAAACACATGTTGTAAATTCCATGTCAATCCTCCGAGGCTTAGTATCTTAATATGGTTATCTAATGTCATTGTAAATTTAAGGTAGCATCTAGGGAGCAAAAATTATGGTAGTGAGTCTTGAGCTCTTACATATGCACATTCACAGTTTGTCCGGCTGCCAATACATCATTAGGTAACAGGCACCTATCACAAACTTTTTTGGTTCAGTAATATGGATTTTTAAAACTATCTCCAAGTTTCTATTCAAACAAACCATTTGTTAAATGAATAGAATTTTCATTACTTGGTTATTGCATTCTATTCATTTTCATTAAATCATTGAAAAATGGTGAAACCATCAATTGGACAATACTTGAACACGTGTTTGACAGTAATGGAAATTATTAGCAGTAAAAGAGAAAGTAAGGCCATAAACAAAAATAAAAGCAAGTGTCAACAGACGTGTTGAACAAATGCCAGTACTAGTTTTTTTTGACCTGAATCATTGAATGATATGCCCAAAATGTGTCATTGCAAAGATGTGCAGAAATGTTGAAGTGTCTGGTATAAGTTAGGGAAGAACTGGATGTATGTTTTGAAGCTTAAAATGTCTGTTTCTTTGATTTGACCTGTTGTCTTCTTCAGTCTTCCATCTAAGCATTTTTATGAGCATATTCCATTATTCATCTTTCACTAGGTAAAAGATCCATTTTACCAACATTTCCTTAAAAATCATCATGGGTACCTAGACATCCATGAATTATTTTTCTTTACAATAATTTTATGGTGTTCTTAGTGTTTGAACTATCCATATGTTTTGGTGTTTATAAAATTGTATTTCTTTACTATCCATGAATGTTATGATATATGAATCTAGGATGATTCATCTTGCGATGTTATTGTGGAGTCAATAATTACATCTGAACTTTTGTTCACGGGTCATAGCTTGAATATTTTCATTTCAAGCTTGAACGGCAGTCTAATCAAGTAAATTTCTATTTCTCTTAGTGATATTTTCCAGAGGGGCTTGGCTTGTCAAATACTAAACTTGATTTGCTCTCCTATCATTAATCTTAACGTGATTGGGCATTTCCCACAGTTGCATACACTTATATTGGATTTCAGTATTTATCTTGCCAGTTTTACACCTGCTTGCTTCGGTTGCATGCCTAATCTGATGCGACTATCCATGTGTGAAACACAAATTTCCAATCTGTGGATGACAAGTTCTGCACTATCAAAACTTCCTTCTTTGATAGAGCTGCGCTTTCAAAATTGTTTGTGTTGTCACCACACAGGGCCATGCACCAAAATATCAGGTTGTGAGAGTGTTCCTTTCACATATGAGACAATTTCTGAAGGTCAGCAGGGTCTGTGGTTCTACCCTGGACGACTGTGCGGTACCTTGAGGTCATCTGTATTCGGTGAAAGGATTAGCTTTCCCAGTATTCAGTACCATGTTGCTGATGTTGCTTGGAATTATTTTCGTTCAGATGATTCTTTCACAAGTTATTCCTTTCATAGCTCATCTGAGGATTCTCTTGACAATGAAGTAGATTATTCTGGCTATCAAAATCTGGGTGGTTGGTTGAGGAGGCCATCTCACGTTGCTGTTGATGTGGATTTAGATATCAACTTGGAAAACTTATCCAGTCAAACTGCTCATAGTGCACCAATCAGCAGCATGACTACAGAAATCCCTGTCCAGCAACCCGAAGAAGCTGATTCTTCAGAAAATATAGGCACAGAAAATAGAGTTGAATTTCATGATGTGGATATGTTTGAAGACTTGAACAGTGATTTTCCACTATTCAGTTCGTATGTTGAACTCCATGATCACAGTCGCCTTGATGAACACACATCTGCCAGCTTACCCCTGAATAGAAATGAAGAGTATTCTAGAGGTAGTATTGGGATATTAGCCAGAGCAATACATCATTCACTAAAAAAACATGCTTCCCATCATCCATCACCCATTTGCTTTGAGAAATTCTATAGAGAATATATGGTGGCTTCCTTACCCCATTTGAAGGTTTTAGATAACATACCAATAAATGATGAAGAGAGGAACAAGGCTAAAGTCATCTTTAATGAACATTTTGAACAATCACCTTACAACAGATCAGGCAAAGAAAGTGTGGTTAGCATTTTGAAAAATCGTGAGATTGGAATGGGTGGTACTTTGAGAAGCTCTTCTCTTCTGAAGCAACCACTTTATTCTAGTAGTTATTCTTCCCCAAGGTCTTTATCTGCTGCAAAAGTAAATTCTTGTCCATGGCCGTGTTTAAATCCACTTTCCAAGTATAGAGTTATTTCAAGAGAAGAACCAAGGGCTTTTCGTGCAAGGCAATTTGAATATCATCCTTCTAACTCTGACCTTCTGGTCTTTGGTACCCTTGATGGAGAAATAGTTGTCATCAACCATGAAACTGGAAATGTTGTGGGATATGTTCCATCAACCGGTGCACTAGAGAGTATTTTAGGACTTTGTTGGCTTAAACAATCCCCATCCAAGGTAATATCATGATAATGTCCAGAAAGCAGATGATTTGCATTTATATTGTTTCTTGTTTATTTTGGTACTTAATTATTACTTGGGTATTTAGGAATACTCAATACTCTTGGTGTCTGGCTGCTACAGGGGGAAAAACTTTTTTTTTTGTTTCTTGAGCAACGGAGAAAAAATAACATTAAAACCAAATAAAGGATTACAAAAATGGCCTATCAGCATGATGGGCAAGGAATAGAAGACCAAAAGGAAAAAAAAAAAACAATCAGTCATGAGGGAACATATCAGAAATGACTATTCTCCTTTCCATTCCCTAGCGTCCATCCATTTTCACCATAAATGATCAATTTGGTGAATGGAGCCTCATCATATGGCCCAAGTAATCTGTCCCACCACCAAATCATTTCTGCACATTAGAAGAACAAGTGTTTAAAGGACTCAGAATCATAGCAATAGAAGTAGCATCTGCTACCCAAAAGCCACTCATGTTTTTAGAGCATCAACAATTAGTACTCAACTCTACCATTCCAGTCATCTGGAAAATTGGATTTTGGTGGGAATTCTGCCATACCACAATTGTTTGTAATGTCTAATCTGAGTGTTCGTACCGAGTAAATTTTTGAATGCAGACAATACTGAGATGCCATTGACATTCCACTGCCAAGTGTAAGAATGCACGGTGGAGGAAAACAATCACTCACCTAATGTAACAAATGAGTAAATGGTTTTCCTTCAAATTATTATTGATTCCTGATTGTTTCCCGGTTTTCCCATCTTTTTTATATATAAAATATTAAATGATTTGATTATTAATTATTCATATTGATGTCACTACTTTAACCAGTCTAGATGATTACTTACTCCAAGTTCATGTCCAGTCCAGTTTTGAAAACATTGGATTACAGGTCTCCCCACCATCAATGGTGGGTGTGTAATCCAGTAGTTTTCTACTCATCTTCCTTTTCTCAGGCCACACAATCATGAACCTGCTGCCTCTTTTAGCTTCGCTCCAAACTGTAGGTGACAATGTGGATACTAGAATACTACCATCTTTTTTGGTTGGAGATGATTGATCTCCTACCACCTGCAGTACATGTCATAGTTCCTTTGATATGGGGTGACATTCCCATTTCAAAATTTTTGAGACCATGTTCCTATGATGTTGTGGCAAATCCTCTATATGCTTGAGACCACTTATTCTAGTCTCATTTACCCATTGAATGGTTCACTGGACCCTGATGATCATTGATGATGTTTCATGACCCACATTCCCTTCTTTGCCATTTCCTTAAAAGGTCAATCCTTAATAGCTGATAAAAACTTATTTATGATTCTTGCCATTCAAAAAAAAGTTATGCAGTTTGTTGTTTTTATATTTTCATTAATCATTACTTCATAATTTCAGCTTGTAACTTCCTATCTTTGTTATTTGATGTCAGCTTATTGCTGGTTCAGATGATGGTTCTTTGAAGTTGTATGATATCTCTCAACTTCCGTCAGTGCTTACTGATAGATACTGGGGTCATGACGCTGTTTCTGTTACTTTTGATGACTTTGAGCATTTGACATCAGTTCATGTAAATTCAACTGATCAACTGTTTCTTGCTAGTGGTTTCACAAAACATGTTGCTTTATATGACATTGGCAGTGGAAGGTGCTTGGAGGTATTTAGAGACTTACATGCTGAACATATTAATGTTGTTAAATTTTCCCACCATTCTCCAAGCATATTTGCTACAGCATCTTTTGATCAAGAGATCAAGATGTGGGACTTAAGGCAGGGACTGGTTAAACCATGTTTCACAACTTCTAGCTCAAGAGGAAATGTGATGGTATGTTTCTCTCCTGATGATCAGTATCTGCTATCATCAGCTGTTGATAATGAGGTAACTGCTCAACAAGGTTTAAATTTGTATTTTCCTGGGTTTGACACTTTTGATTCCTAAGTGAATATTGCGCAGGTTAAACAGCATTTGGCTGTGGATGGGAGGGTTCATACATCATTCAACATTGCGTCTACTGGAAGTGCTCACAATTACACACGCTCATATTATATGAATGGAAGAGACTATATAATAAGTGGTAGTTCTGAGGAGAATGTTGTCCGTGTTTGCTGTGCCCAAACAGGGAGGCGTTTCAGGGACGTATATTTACAGGTATGTTGTCAATAATGACATCCAATCAGTTCACACAACATAAGTAGGTAACTATGAACTATTCATGAAAAGAAGTTGGATGGCTTTGATTTTGTGGACCATGTGAATATGAATCTTATTTACCGACATTCTCAATGTAAATTTCTTTGTACTACTGCAGATAATGGCTCTTTGTTGGATATAAGATACTGTGGTGGCATCCAACTAATTTGACTTATTGGCGATTCAGTCATTCATTGGTTTAAGATAATCACATATTATGTTGCATAATATGTGATAGTCATTCATTGGCTCTTTTACCATGTTGTATATAATGGAATTTATTTTTTGACCCTGCTGATATTAGAAGATTTTTTTACGAATCATTGACTTTTTCCCTCTAGCTGACATCATATGATAGGATTAAGGCATTAATTATTGCTGTTTTTTTTCTCTATTTGTCTCTCTTCCTGTACAGGGGAAAGGCTCGAGAAATTCTCTTTTTGTTCAGTCCTTACGAGGGGATCCATTTAGGGTAAGAAATTACCAGCTGCTTACAATTTTTAATGCAAAAATATAATCCCAGTTAATAACATGACCATCTTCTCTGTTGACTATTTTTACTGGTTTCACTGATATCTCATGCTTTTGATGTGCCAATTCCTAAGTAACTTTATCCATTATGAATGCTTTCCTTTTCTTTTTTCCTTCTTTTATATCATCCTCTAATCAGTGCAAAAGAAGAAAGTTAATGTACCTGGTCTTGTTTCTTATATCAAAGCCTATTTTTCTCCTTTGCCCATGATTGTGAATTTATACTTTGGTTCTCTTTTTAAGGTTATGCTTAAGAGAGACTATTTTCATGTAGATGGTTGAAATTAGTGTTGATGGCAGAAATCCTTAAGTTAGAACACGTCTGGAGTTTGCCACATTAATGTGCATGTTGGAATATGAATTTTGCAGTTCTGAATTTATATACTTTTTCCCTGATTGGATACAATATCTGAATTGACTGTCATTTTTGTAAGAATAAAAATGAACTCCCACCTTCCCTTTTTTACCATGCCAAAACTTCTAAAATTGACTGCTGAAGTTGAGATGAACGCTAAACTCAAGATCCTATGCATTGAGTGTCATTCTGAAATGCTTCTAGGGAAGTTCTTTTTTGAGAACGATGCCAAAATCTAGCTTTTGGGTGTCTTTTATCAAGTTGGCTTCTAGATTGACTAAAAGTTTCGTTGGCAAATGAAGGACCTTATAGTTTATAATAGCTTTTGAGTATGGTTATAAACTTAAATGATTTGAGTATTATTTGGAATTACATCTGAGGGGAAGCTAGTTTCTAGAAAAAAGAAGTCAAAAGCTAGTTTCTAGGATCAATGTCTATAAGTTTGTTTGGTGAGAAAAAGGATCGTATTGATTCTAAATTTAGCTCCTTATTAAATATCAATTGGAAACTATTATAGTGACATGTTCTATAAATACCATTAGGTTTATTTGGTAAATCACAAATAACATGGATCAACTTGGAAACAAAATTTTCAACTCCTATTATAATTTTTGTTGAACTTAATTTTTGGGGAATCTGAGAAATGAACTTGAACTTTGGACCCTAGAAGTTGGAGCTTTTCTTGAAAATCAAATCCTCATGCCTCAGCTGAAACCACTGAAAACCTATAGCTTCTCAAGAGGGATTTCTAGAAGTTTGTCTATAAATAATCCCAAACGGTATTTTAAATTTTAAATTAAATTTCATATGAACATTGGATTCATCACTAAAATAATTGGAAAAAAAATTAAAAACCCCCCAACTGGTTGAGCCCGGCTTTTGGTGAAGCTGGAAAGTGAGTCATGTTAGATGATACAAGATAATACAATTATTACTAGAAGTTAGTCTAACTTCCTTTGTTTTCAGCTCCAACAACTTCAAGAGTTGGAATTGAGAGTAGTGAAATAAATAGAGTTGAGTTGTACAGAATGTGGTGAGAATTTATGTATGGAAGTTTGTATGGTGATGATAATGTGCAAGATTTTGTATGGAATTGACTCTAGTGAAATTAAAAATAAATGAAGCCTACATCTTGTTTAGCATCCAGAAGCTAAAATCTCAAAAATTAGTACAAAGAAGTTTTAAATATGGCCTGAGTTTTTTGTGATTATTTGACACTAATTTGTGGAGGGCATGGTAAAACTTCCTGCAATGCTTAGTTCATTGCCCGACCTTCCATAGGACTTCATGACTACAGCTATATCGAGCGTTTTATTTGCTACTTTAAAGGTCTTGCTGGTATGTTATCTTTTTTCTTAACTTATGTACTCATCTTGATTCAGGCGTTCCATATGAGTGTGTTGGCAACATACTTGCGCCCCACTTCCAAATCCGAGATTATAAGGGTAATCTATATTGCAATTCCCTGATGCAGTAGCTACGAGACCGCAAGGATTGATGCCCTTCTCATTGCACTGAAAATTCTTTTACAGGTTAACTTGTTAGCTTCTGGCGTATCGGCAGAAGATTCTTGTGTTCAGATTTGGCATCCTTCCAATCGCATGGGTGGCTGATGTTTATACTTTATGGATCACCGTCAAATTCATGCCCCGTCTACCTTTTCATCAGAATCCAAATCCTCATCCATGCCGTGTAAATATGGTCCACGCCCAATTGTTGGATTCCAAATGCGACCATACCATGTAAAACAAAAGTGAGAAAAGCTTGTAGTCTATACCATGATTCTTGGGTTCTGTGACGGGTGGGATCGGGGGTGGTAACGTTGGAAGGGTTTAGGCGCTACGGTGAAGATGACGAAGATGTGGATTAATGGAAAAATTGAAATAGTGTTATGCGTCGAAAGATAGTGTCTCTACAAGAACACAATATTCACAACAACAATAGAAAATGTATCACACAGATCTTAACTCTCTCTTAAATACTCGACTCCAAACTAATATCGGTTGGGCTTCGGTCCGGTACAGCCTTTTCATAACCGTGTAAACATCATCATTTATTGTTTGGCAGACTTGCAGTGCATGTGGATCTTTTCACAACTGTCGTCTGCTGAGCTCCTAGGGATCCCGAGATTGCCTTGGAGCTCCCGGATAATTGTTCGGGATGAACGCCGGGTGGACAAGAGGTACAACTAGGGAGGGGCCTGGAAGCGACAAGATGTACCAAATCCTTGTGGGCTTTATCCATCCAATTCAAAACAATATGCAAGCGGCAACAACTAGTGTACCATATGAATCTGCCACCCTTAATTTCCAAAAAAAAAAAAAAAAAAAAACTAGTGTAACAACTACAACATGTATACAAGCTCCTTTAATAACCATTCTTGCGGCTCTCTCGGACTCTCGCTCTTGCCTTTCGGGAGGAGAGGAGAGAACGAGAGTGGCAACCACTAATAAGCCATCTCCTCCAGGTACGTGAGTCACATGGCGATTCTCGCCGACCAGGTTCCTCCTTCCTTGCTTCCTCTCGTTTCAGGTAGATGGACGGGTGCGCTGCACATTATTGTGTTTTGGCCTTAATGAGAGCTAATAAAGTTGCATGCAGCCGTTTTGGAGGGCATCGTTGAAGTGCCGGATTAAATCACACACGCACGTCTAATTAAGCACCTGGCTTACACGAATGTTGTGTTTATCTTTAGGTTTTGATACCATACAATTACGTTCTTTACTATATATTATAAAAGGGTTTAATGGTTCTGTAGGTGCCTACAAAATTGAGTTCTGTAGGCACCCGTTGGATAAAAGATTAACGGCTGTTTGATGAAAAGAGAGAGTGTTCGAAAAAAGGAAGCCTGCGGAAAAAAATCCCCTCCCATCGATGACACCCGCGTAAAAGCAGTCCATTTTTTTTTTTTTAAAAAAAAAACAACGATTCATTTTCCCCAATCATCCTCACCTGCGCAGTCTACCGGAAGTCCCATCGTCAAGGATTTGTGATTTGGGATTTGTGATTTAGGATTTGGGATTTGGGATTCATTTGTCAAGGATGTTTTTGAAGTTACCGAATGGAATACGGAAAGACATCAGTTAGCGTTGGATCTACCGACGGGTTACAGGTTAGTTAGAGAAGTTGATTTATTAAGTGCATTGATTATACTTTCGTTTAACATCAGTTACAGGTTAGTTAGAGAAGTT